>JAQQSV010004447.1:0-14828 GCA_028646515.1 Pseudochirops corinnae | reverse complement strand
TTTCTTCTTTTCTTCCTTCCTTCCTTCCTTCCTTCCTTCCTTCCTTCCTTCCTTCCTTCCTACCTTCCTTCCTTGTATTTGTAGTCTCAGCACTTAATACAGTGGCCTAGAACATAGGAAGAGCTTAATAAATGCTTGTTGACTGTCTGAGTTTACCCATCTATATAATAATGCCTGCACCAAAATTTTCACAGGGTTATTGTGAATAAAGCATTTATAAACCATAAAAAACCAATACACACGGATTCCTATTAATTTTATCTTATTTGATTTTGCTCAGTGTTCTAGCCTAATAGAGATATTTTTGGAATATGCCGTTTATTAGCTTTCTTCCTCAGTCTCATGTCAACTGCAGATTTTATAAGTATGCAATTTATGCCTCTATTCAAGTCACTGATAAAAACATTAAACAGAATAGGGCCAAGTTCAGATACCTGACATAATCTACTGGACACTTTCCAGGTTGACATTAGCCTGTTAATGACTATTCTTCCAGTCCATCCATTTGATGAGGTCTAAATTCATGTAATTGTCTATTCTGTATCTCTCCATGTTTTCTCCAATGGTAACATGAGGCTGTCAAACATTTTGCTAAAATCAATGGAAGTAGTATCTATGGCTTTACCTTCATTCAACTGGCAACTCTCTCAAAGAAAATAAGGTGAGTCTGGAATGATTTGTTCTTGATAAATTCATGCTGGTTCCTTGTGATCAATTCCTTCCTTTTTTGAGGTGATTTTTTTTTTTGCTACTCCCTCTACTACTACTAATAGCATTTATGTAGCATTTTAAGGTTTGCAGAACACTTTATAAATATTATCTCATTTGATTCTCACATTGTGAGATAATTATGATTATTTTCCTATTTTACAGAGAATGGAGGCAAACAGGGGTTAAGTGTCCTACTCAAGATCATCCAGCTAGTAAGTATCTGAGTAGAATTTGAACTCAGGTCTTCCTGACTCACGACCAGGCACTCTATCCATTGTGTGACCTAGCTGCCCACTAATTGTTCCTTTAATAACATGTTCTAGAATTTTGCTAGCCATCAAAGTTAAGCTTACTTGCATTATAGTTAGCAGATTCTTATTTATTTTCTCTTGCTTGAAAAATGGCAATTTGCTTTTCTTTGGTCCTGCAGCATCTCTCCTGTTCTCTACAGCCTCTCAAAGACTATTGAAACCAGTTCACAGTTGCTGCTTCTTTAAGTACTGGTCCAGGATGTAGTTCACCTGGGTCAGGTGACTTGAACTCATTGAGGGCAGCTCTTATTATCTCCTTACTTATCTTGGGTATCAATTCACTATTATCCGTTTTGTTCCATTCTTCCTAGTCTAGAGATTATTTTCCTTGACAGAGAAAATAGGAGGAAAATGAGAGGTGAAAAGCCCTATCTTCTCTGTTATCATTTATCATCTGTTCACCCCAAACAAGGGTCTCATCCTTTCCTTGGTTCTCCTTTCCCCTCCAATATAGCTTTCTACCATCACCCCCATCTCCCTCCTTCAAATTCCGATTATCCTTGTCTTTCACACTGGCTTTAGCTTATTCTCAGTGTTAGCATTCATAAAACTATTCTTACAGGGTTGTTGGAACTTTTGTATTCACCTTTTATTGCCTGTCTTTGCTCACATCTTCTGAAGCCATCTCCTTAAAATTAAAGTTGATATATGAGTTCCTTAAGCACCTACCTTGGTCTCCTTGGACAACTGCCCTTTTCCTCATCATTGGAATTCTTTTTCTTTGTATTTTCAGGATTTCATTCATTAAAGCTTCCCCGTCCCTATCCAGAGTCTAGTACAATTCTAGCTTGTATGTAGTAAACCTTAATAGTCACTAAATAAATACTGAATTGAATCAGCCTCCCTGAGGCAGATTTCCCCTTTATTACATGAGAGCCATCCTATCCTTTTGCCTGAACCCTTTGAAATCTGCTCTCCAAAAAATCTAAGGTGTGCATCAGACTTAGTCTTCTCTTTTTCTATGACAAATTCCAAGACAATATAGTCGGCTCCTCCCTTATTTCCCATCAATATTACCCTAGCAGCCAAGTCCCCTTTGTTGGTGAGAATCAGATCCAGATGATAATTCCACTAATTTGTTCCTCCATCATTTGAAAAATGAGGCTATCATTAAGCCAAATTGAGAAACCATTTACTGCTCTACTTTTGGTAGAAAGAATGCTCCAGATAAATGGATCCCCGTTACTACTATAATCATGACTCAATGCTAGACGTGGGATTTGTTTCCTGAATTCCCCATTTATCACCTCCTTCTGTCCAAATGGACCCTGATATACCCCAATAACAATATTGCTTTTGTTTCTGCTTCAATTGACTTTTACGCAAATGTTCTCCATTGTCCTCCATCCCCTACTTTTTTCCCCTAGATTTCTTCACATGGTATATCTTCTTAATATATAATGCCAAATCTTCCCCCTTCCCTTTTGCCTATCCTGTTTCTTTTGAATTACCTATATCCTTCCAGAGCCCGATTACATCCTTGGAGTTCAATCGAACACATCTTAAAAAGTACAATTTATAGTCAATCTTTGACTGACTAAGTCATTTTGACTATTATAAATACCCAAATTAACTACAAAGAACATATACAAAGGAAGACACTATCTGCATCCTGAGAAAGAACTAATAAATAGAAGTTTGTATAGAATGGTTTTACATATATAGACATACTTGTGTCTAATGGTAGCCATCACCAGGGTGGGGGAGAGAGAAGAAGAAAAAGGAAAAAAGGAAAGTTACATAATAACTTTGTTATATATTTAACAGTAATAACAAGTTGTATATAATAGATTTGCAGTTTCATGTACAATCGTCTTCCCCTCCCCCCCATTCTACTGTGTCATGGAAATGCTTGTTTTATTTCTTCAATTCAGAATAAAATAAATAATTTTTTTAAAGTAAAATTTTTCTTCGTGAGTTTAAGTTCTCTAGTTCACCTTGCTCATTACCCATACTTTTTGCATTTATATATGGCACCTAAGGCCATGTCATTCATTACTGGCCTCCTCAGATTTATTACTTCTAGGAACTTCTAGGTATCACTATCAATTTTCTTCCTTCTTAAATCATACAAGTTCTCTAGCTTGGTATACTTAAGTAAATAGCTTTCTCCCTCTCCCTTCATTTTCAGTTTTTGATTTGTGAGATTCCAGGCAAATATATTCTTACCAACTACATTTAGATTCACTACATCTCTGGCTAAGTCTCTCATTCCTTTGGTTTAAGCCTATGATTCATGAATCCAGATCTCCATATTCCAACTTTATCCTCTTAATCAGCTGTTCGTTACTGACACTGCCATCTCTGAGGTCACCAATGATGCACTATTGTTAAATGCAATGCCTTTTCGCCTGTCTTATTCCTCTTCGACTTTTCTGCAGCATATGATACTTCTGGCTACTTCTCCCTCCTGGATATTCTCTCATCCCTTGACTTCCGTGATGCTGTTCTCTCTTTGTTCTCCACTTGCCTGAATTCTTTTGCTGGATCATCATTTTCCATATATTCACTAAAGGATCACCATCTTCCATATGTTCTGAGAACAAAAGGAATTATTCTCAGCCCTTTTCTTTGATCTCTCTACAGTCATGGGGATCTCATCTACTCTCATGGCTCCAATATTTACATTTTTGCAGATGGTCTCAAATCTATACATCTATTCTGCTGATCTCTCCCTTAAGCTCCAGTCTTATATTTCCAAATTCCTGTTGAACATTTTAATGAGTCAGACCACAAGTATTTTTTAAACACTGTCACTAATCACTGGGAATGTACATATAAGCAAAAAGAAAGATGGTTCCAGCCCTCAAGCAGCTTGCAATCTAATAGAGGGACAACATGTAAACAACAATATACAGACAAGCTACATATAGGATAAGTAGGAAATAATCAGCAGAGGGAAGGCACCAGAATGAAGAGGAGTTGGGAAAGGTTTCCATCCTACTAGTCACCCAGGTTCTCAACTGCAATAACATCTTGATATCTCTCCCTCACTCGAAACATCTAGCCAATCACTTATCAAATCTTGTTCTTTCTACCTACATAACAACTATCACATCTGTCTATTCTCTCACCCCCCACACAGCTAACCTAGTTCAGGCCTTCATAAACTCTCTCCTGACTTTTGAATAGCTTTCTAATTGGCTTCCCTGTCTTGTGTCTCCCCATTCCAATCCATCCTTCATACAGCTGCCAAAGTGATTTTCCTAAAGCTCAGGTCTGAACATGTCACCCCTCTTCTCAGTAAACTCCCATGGCTTTCTATTAAATCTAGGATCAAACAGAAATTCCTCTCTTTGGCATTTAAAGCCATCACAGCTTGGTCACAAGCAACCATTCCAGCCTTATTATGCATACCTTCCCTTCATACTCCCTGTGGTCCAGTCAAAGTGACCTTCTTTCTATTCCTCATACATGGCACTCTGTTGCCCATCTCTTCCTTTTCACTGACTCTCCCCTATGCCTGAAATGCCTTCCTTCCTCACCTCTTCCTTTATGATTGAAGGAGACTCAAACACTCAAATACCATCTTCTTCAGGCCTTTCCTGCTATCCTCCCCTCTCCTAACACACTCTCTTCTCTTCTCCCCTCCCCTCCTTTTCCCTCCCCTCCTCCACTCCCCTCTCTTCTCCTCTTCTCTTCTCCACTTCCCTCCCCTCCCTTCCTCTCCTCTCCTCTCCTCTCTCCTCTCCTCTCCTCTCCTCTCCTCTCCTCTCCTCTCCTCTCCTGTCTCCTCCCCTCCCCTCCCCTTCCCAAGGGCCAGAGGTAAAATGATACCCGTATCTTCCAAAAAATACTATTCTGACAGATCACTATGGTGGCATCAGAGATGCCCCAAGAGTGAGATGACTGCGATCTTGAGGGCTCTGCCAGTCTATGTTGTTGCAGATTTTGTCATGCTAGAAAGGCTGTGAGGATTGCTATGGCAACAGAACATGTTTGCTTTCTGAGAACCTTGCTAAGGATGGGGAAGCTGTAATCTGGCCACTTGGTAATGGATTCTTTGGCCACACCAGCCATGAAACAAAGGCAAATACAAAACATGTCTGTCTCATTCAGCCCCCTTTTGCAGAGGCAGCTAGGTAGTGCAGTGAAAAGAATGCCAGGGCTGGAGTCAGGAAGACCTGAGTTCAAATTCCGACTCAGATTCTTACTAGTTGTGTGACTGTGGCGAGTCACTTCATCTCTGTAAGCCTCAATTTCTTCAGCTGTAAAGTAGGGATAGTAAGAGTGCCTGCCTTCCAGGGCTGTGGCGAGGTTCAAATGAGATACAGATTGTAAAGCACTTAGTATAGGTGCAATACAAATGTTGGTTATTGTTGTCGTTGCTAGCTGTGTGACCTTGGGCAAATCTCTTAGCCTCAGTTTCCTCATCTGTTAAATGGGGATTATAGTGGCAGCTACCTCCCAGAGTTGGTGTGAGGATCAAATGAGAATTTTTATAAAGTGCTTGGCACAGTGCCTGGCACGTAGTAGGCATTACATAAATGCTTATTCCCTTCCTTCTTTTTGTTTCTGCAATAACAGTGGCAGGATAGTGGGGAAAAGCAGACAGGGACTAAGAATCACAGACTTCAAATTGTCTGTAAACTTTATGTTAAGCTGTAAGTACTTTAAACATCAAATCCTTGTCCAGTGACTGACAAGAAGACCTGGAAAAAAGAGAAATTCGACCTACCAATCTTAACATTCTCCCTATAAGTAAAACTAGAAGATGGAATGGGAAGTTGTGTTTAACCAGAAGGGAGACTCCCATGTTCTCCTGGGAGAAGCAAATAAAGGAGCTGGCTGAGTTGGTTGATTATTCACCCAAAGGCAACAAGAAGCATCCTCAGAGGGACATGTGGTCAGCTACTACGGCAATACTCCTAAGTATTTGTAAGAAGACCAGTAGGAAACTAATGGCAACTTGGATCCCATCAGCCATGAGGTGATGAAGAAGAAAAATCCCATGAAGAGTTTGGCAGAACATTCCAAATGAACACTTTTCTTTCTTTCTTTTCTTTTTTTTTTTTTTTGCCTTTTTTTTTTTTGGAGAGCAATTGGGGTTAAGTGACCTGCTCAAAGTCACATGGCTAGTAAGTGTGTCAAGTGTCTGAGGCTGGATTTGAACTTAGGTCCTCCTGACTCCAGGGCTGGTGCTCTATTCACTGCACTACCTAGCCATCCCAACACTTTTCTTTCTTATTGATGCCTTCTCTTGTTTCATTACATTCATTTATGACTATATTTCTGTTACCCAGATAGCCATCCCTTCTCTTAAAGATAAAGAAAAAAAAAACAGGTTAGCAAAACCAACCAACTCTCCATGAGGTTTCACAGAATATGCAATAAGTAATCCTGAGAGTTCCCCATCAAGAAATGGGTGCCTTTAGCTTTTCTCCAGAGTGAAGCAGTTAGGGGGTACAGTGCTTAAAGCACTGGGCTTGGAATCAGGAAGACCTGAGTTCAAATCCAGCCTCTGACTTTTTTTTTTAGCTGTGTGACCAGGGCAAGTCATTTAATGTCTGTTTGCCTCAGTTTCCCCATCTGTAAAAAGGGAATAATAATAGCACCTACCTCCTAGGGTTGATGTGAAGATCAAATGAAATAATTATAAAGCACTTAGCATAGTCCTTGGGTGCCATATAAATGTCAGCTCTTATTATTAATGACACAGCATTCGGTTTCATTTTATTGTTCTTTCCCCTTATGCTGTTGTGGTTACGTATACTAAAGCCTCCCCCTCATTAAATCAACATATGCTTTAATAATCCAAACAACATTATATATACATAATAGCTAATAACTAGCATTTATATAGTGCTTTAAGGTTTACAAAGAACTCTGCAGAGATCCTCTCATTCCAATAACCCTGGGAGGGTAGTTCCTGTCATTATCCCATTTTAGAAATCGATGTAGACAGAAGTTTAAATGATTTGCCAGGGAAAGAAAAGGAAAGGAAAGGAAGGAGAAAGTATTTCTTTAAGCACCTACTACGTTCTAGGCACTGTGCCAATCGCTGGTGAGACAAATACAAACAGAAAGAAAGATGGTCTTTTCCTTCAAGAAGCTTACAGAAAAATACAACACACAAAAGAGAGACAAAAAGCAGGGGGAGGGCGGAGAGGAAAGCATTCTCACAGCTACAGAATTTTGATTAGAATAATCTACATGGATCTCGAGAGCATCATTGACGAAGGTATAAAAAGTGGATAGGCACACTCAAAAAAATTGTACAGTAGACTCCATCTTTACAGTCACACAGTTAACTTAAGGGCTTAGGGATAGGAGATTCCATTGCATTTATCATTTTTGGCTGTAAAAAGCATTTGATACAATAGACAAAAACACTGTCATAAAGTTCTCCAACAAGATGTCGTCTGTGCATTTATCAAAATCATGCACAGTTCCTCAAAGCGGGGTAATAACCTGTGCTGTAAGAAATGATGAGCTGTTTGATTTCAGAAAAAAACCATGGAAAGACTTGCAATAAAGAGTGAAATGAGCAGAACCGAGAGAACATTATGTACAGTAGCAGTAGTATTATTTGAAGAACGACTGTGAATGATTAAGTTATTCTGAATGCTATAAATACTCAAATTAACTACAAAGTACCGAAAAGGAACTGATAAATAGAAGTATGCATAGTATGGTTTTACATATATGCACACACACACCTATACACACATGTGTATATGTACACAATATACATTTATGCATGTATATATGCACACATACACATACAGTACAATGTATAAACATATATGTACATGTACATATATGTGCATGTGTGTACACATATGTATATCCACACACATGCACATACACATACATGTGCACACATACATCTCTATCTCTGTCTCTATCTCTGTCTCTATCTCTATCTCTGTCTCTCTATCTCTATCTATGTCTATATCTATATCTATACCTATATCTATATCTATATCCATATCTATATGTCTATATATCTATCTAATGTGTGTCAAATGGTGGTCTTCTCCATTGCAGGATTGGGAGGAAGGGAGACAGTTTGGAACTTGTGGCACAAAAAGTAAATTTTTAAAAAAGCTATAATAACAGAGATTACTTTTGTTTGATGACCATCTGATTATTAATATGTGAGGCATAAAATTGGGAGACATAAACTCACCACCAGCATCTGGCATCATTATGAAGTAAGTCCAGGACACAGTTCAAACTGCAGTTGATGAGACCCTACAGATATACCTGTTTGTTGATGACATTGTTTTGGTTATATCAAGTATTGAAAAATTCTAGAACCTTATACATGAGAACCATGGTTATTTAAAAATAGTCAGCCTAACTATCCATAGAAGAAAACATAAGTGGAGGAAGAATACCTGTTATTCAAAGTATGAGAGTTGGATAAGCAACTTATAGAGCTCATCCATTGGTGTATATTTATCTGGAATAAGCACTGGACATGAGCAATATTCAGTGCCCAGAATCAAGGAGGAGAGCAGGCTGGATTGTGTTTGGCAAAATGGACAGGGAAAATGCCATACTTCTCCTTGAAACAAAGGCCCATCTTTTCTACAATATTATTTCAGTGATATTGTGTGACTTTGAGTTGTTCGATATACCAATCACTGAACAACTGAAGTTCAAGATTACCCAAAGGGAGATGAAGGGGTGGATGGTGGATGAGAAGAGGCTGCCAAGCATTATGAAAAGGAATTACATGGTAGAGAGGTAGAATCGATGTGATCTGATAAATGTATCTAGCAAGAGTGAGGAGTAGCTGATAGATTATCTGACTGCTTCATTAGTATCCATACAATGTGAAGAGTACAAAAAGAGAACCACCATTACACTGGATGTCCTAGATGTGGTGGATTTACAGGAGGCCATAGACAAGAGTCACATAAGCTAGGTAGGGATAGACGGGTTAAAATCTGTCTCTGTGTCATGTCAAGGAGATAATGACTTTATTAGGGCATTAACAATGCACTCTGCTGCACAAATTTAAGACTCGTCAAACTGGACTTTCTGTCATGTGTATAAGTGTCTTGAATTTTCCTGCCTTTGCTCATGCTCTTCTTTGTGTCTGAAATACTACCCCCTCTCCACCTGTCCAATTCCTACCCATCCTTTTATAGACTGGCATTGAACTAATTAAGTGTTCTTAACCTCTTTTGTGTCTACAGTCTGGTGAAATCTGCAGATCTGATCTCAGAATAATGATCTAAATTGCATTACATTCTATTGAAATTGTTATTAATTTAAAAAAAATTCATGGAATTCAGGTTAATAGTTGCATGGGCCTCTGATAGTTATAGGGAAATGAACCTAGATCTCACAAATGTTCTTCCTCTTTCCAAGTTTGGGGTTGAGAGGTGTGTGTGTGTGTGTGTGTGTTTGTGCGTGTGTGTGTGTGTGTGTGAAACCCCAATAACCAAAAGTCCATGTAGCTACTGGTCTAATACAGGACTCAATGCATCTTCTCCAGGAAGCTTCCTTAGATTTCCTCTATCACATAGTACTTTATTTGTACTTTTGTGAAAAGAGCATTGTATTTGGAATCAGAGGACCAGGTAAATCCCAGCTCTTCTTCTTACTACCTGTTTGATTTTGGGTAAGTCCCTCCACTTGGCTGGGCCTCCATCTGCAAGATGAGATGACTGGACTAGGTGACCCATATGATCTCTTTCAGTGTAAAATCTTTTGTCTTTAATGGACTCATCATGGAACAACAACTTATATTTATGAAGTGTACAAAGCATTACAACCTCGTTAGGTATTACTCATATTTTTGTTATGTGCAACATTTGAGTACAGCTCTTCTTGACCCCATTTGGCATTTTCTTGGCAAAGATATTGGAATGATTTGCCATTTCCCTCTCCTTCTCATTTTACAGATAAGGAAACTGAGGCAAACAGGGTTAAGTGACTTGCCTAGGGTCACACAACTTAGTAAGTGTCTGAGGGCAGATTTGAACTCAGGAAGATGAGTCTTCCTGATTGTATGCCCAGTACTTTATCTACTGTGTCACATTGGGAAATGGAGTCTCAGACAAGTATAATAGTATGTATACTGGCATATTGAAAGTGTCAGACTTGAGGTTCCATGATTCTAAATCCATCATTCTTGCCATTATTTAATGATGTTTTGTTTTATAGTTTATTATAATATATAGTTATTCATAATTTATATATAATTTATAATATATAATTATAGTTATTTATGTTTCATATTTTCCTATACTAGACTATAAGCTGAGAGGAGGGACTATGTTATAGCTAACTGTTGATTCTTTCCTGGCACCTATGCACACAGCAGACACTTCCCATCACAGCTTTAGAGCTGGAGAGGCCCTTGCAATATGTCTTATCTCTCTCTTCAGTTTTACAGATGAGGAAACTAAAGCCCAGAGAAAGAAAGTGACTACACTAAGGTCTCACATATTTTTAAGGGGCAGAACCAGAATTTGAATCCATCTTCTGACTCCAGATACAAAACTTTCAAATGCATAAAGATACATGAATAAACACTCGCATTTAGTGAGTTTAGTTAAACATGTTAACAGCTAACCAAAAGAAAACATGTGATAAGGTCACTTGGGTTTTGTGTTTGTGAATGTTAATGTGTTAAAGGAAGAGAGTTATTTGCCTGCCCTTCCCCCTCCTCTTGTGCAGCCCACATTGTTGGAAAGTAAACAGACACAGGAGGAGGCTGGGCCCAGGTTTCTTTCTCAGACTGTCTTGGCTGTGAAAAGAGACCATCGAATATCTACAAGGACAGGGTGGAATGCCCTGGAAAGGCCCAAATCAGTGGAAGAATTCATTTAGGCCTTTCCCTGGTTGTTGTGGGAGAAGGAAATGGTTTTTTCCCAGCTAGTATTTACATGACAAATCATAGCATGTATAAGGTGCTTATCCTGAGAATGCTGGATCTGGAATTGGGGACCTGAGGCCTTCTGGAGATAATGCTCTTAATTGTTCTTCTTGCCCTTAACCCAGCTACCCTTCTCATCCACTTGTTGGTTTATAATTCCTGAAATACCACCATTCCTTAGGGTTCACTTATGTCCTCTTCAGGATTCCCTTGAGGGTAAGAATTTCTGTCTATATCTCCAGCATGTAGTACAGTATCTCGCACATTGGGAATGCACTTTTGATTTCACTGATATAGGGAACTCCCAGGGGAGGAAACGCCCTTCGCCAAAGCAGATCAGTATTTTCTTTGCAACTTAGAGTCATAGAAAGTTGCCTAGAACACTGAAAAGTTCAATGACTTGGCCAAAGTGACTGAGCCAAGGATGTGACAGAAGGTACAACTTGGATCCAGGTCTTGTTGACTCTAAGAATGGCTCTCTGTTTGGTATACGGTAACTGTTGAATAAATGTGTATTGAAATGAATTATCTCTGGGATGAGTTTTCATGTCACTTCTTCCCAGGGTCAAGGAAGCCTGCCGCCCCACCCACCAAAAAAAAGAAAGTAAGGAAAGAAAGCATCAGCCTCATCTGCCAATGAAGGAGACTTCTTGGTAACACTTCACATATCATAATTATAGAGGTGAATTGCCCGTTCTGCCTAGGTTCTAGGGACTGCAAACGTTCTGCCATCCCTCCTCTCTCACTCCTCCTAGTATTCTGAAAAATGTCAGCATTTGAAAACAGGACTTTATTGAAGATCATCCAAAGGGCAATAGAGAAGTGCATTATTGGTGTGAGCAGTTAGCAATCCATTACGAACACGGAATTATATCACCAGGTAAATATATCTTGTATATGTTATATACATACAAATATGTTCCTACATTCTGTCTTATAAGAACTGGATCCTCCACCCCCTTTCCCTCTCAGAGCTTGTCCTAGTTTTCCCAGATGCCATATGAAGTGTTTCCTCCCTGGAGACTATTCTGAAACCATCCGGTGAGCTGTTGCCGAGGAGAGGAAGCCCAGTCTGCAGCGATGGTCAAAGGTCTAGGTACAAGTGAGCGCTCCTGGCTTCTGTTTTCAGCTGTGCTGTGGATGTCCTGGGAGAGCACGGCTTAGTCATCTCACCTGGCTTCTTTCATGAGTAGCATTAAGAGCCATTTGTCACACTCCTAATGGCATAGGCATCATGCTGGACACTGCAGTCACAGTGGATAGAACACTGGGCTTAGAGGAAGGAAGACTTGAGTTCAAATCCTGCTTCAGACATTTGCTAGTTGTGTGACCCTGGGCAAATCATTAAATTTTTGTCTGTCTCAGTTTCTTCATCTGTTAAACGAGGGGGTTAGATTTAATGACTTTTGAGGTCTCTTCTAGTTCTAAATCTGTAATCAGATGGGCCACTTTTTGTCAAGGAATATTGGAATACCATTCACTGAGGTGAACCCATTTTAATCAGTGTTTTCCACTAAAGAAAACAGCATTATTTCATTCCTCCCCAGGCATGGGGCAAAAGTTCCTATAAAGTGGATGTTTATATAGTGTTTTAAGGTTTACAAAACATTCAACTTGTACTCTTTTGTTTGGTCCTTACAATATCCCTGCAGGGGTGGTACTACTATTTCCATGCAACAGGTGAAAAGAATGAGGCTCAGAGGATGAGGGACTTGTCCTAGTTCATACCCACCGCTAAGTGTCAGAGTCAGGTGAAGTATGATTAGAACCCAGGTCTCAGGAGACCTGGTCCAACACTCTTTAGGATCAGCATCTCAAAGATGCCGTGATTTATCAGGCAGACACTCATTGAAAAAAGTTTCCTTGTCCCACAACCACCAGGGAAAAACCTAGATGAATTCTTTTACTGGTTTGGACCCTTCCAGGCATTATTACAACCTACCCTTGTAGAGATTTGATGGCTTATTTTCACAACCAAGACAGGCTGAGAAGGAAAACTAGGCCCAGCCTCCTCCTGTGTGTTTACTTTGTAGCACATACATCATGGAAGACAGGTGAACTCGACTCAACCTTTACTGACATCAAGTACCAGGTGACAGGTTTGCTATTAGTGTTTTAAACCAAGAGCCTCAAAAAAGAAATTCTCACTTATCTCCTTTCCAAACAAGGTACCTGGGGTATCAATTGCCAGGTTAGAGATCCCTTTCCCTCCACAAGCTCCATGTTGAAAAAATGCTGAAAATCACAGCCCCCTCAGGGCCTTCATTCACATGTTCTATTCCTGGGCCACCTGTCTCTGTGATGTCTGAGATTCTATGGACATCAGGTTTTCATGCCTTGAAAGAGGAGTGTGGCTAGAGCCAGGGACTGGAGTCAGAAAACACTTGGGTATGTCTTCTGCCTCTGACAATTCCCAGCTGTATGGCCACGGTCAAATCACTTAAACTCTCTGAACTTTGATTTCCTCATCTAAAAAGTAAAGGCAATAGCACCTGTTTTATCCTGCATTCCTCTCCTAGCTACACTCCTGGCTCCTCTCCCAGACTTTCTCTACAAGGTCCCAGAAACCTCTCTATGTTGGAAGCTCACTCCAGCCCTGTACTTCATACATTGGAAGGAACTCTGTGCCCGTGGCCCCTCCCTCTGATTGGCTAGTTCTCTGTTTTAAGGAGGACACCTATGTATTCATTCTTAGCACAGTGCCTGGCACATAGTAGGTACTTTTAAAATGCTTTGTTGACTTGATCTCTCTTATAGGGTCCTTTGGCCCAAATGAGATAATATATGCATGTAATGGGGGCAGAAGACAGTATAATGTGCATGGAGAACATACTACCTCATAGAACACACTTGGGGGATATGCTGAGAATTACCACTTCCAGGGAAATTTATTTTAAAGTTTCAGAGAACTTCAGGAAGATGTACCAATCTATAGGTTCCAACAATGGCAGCAGGAATAAGGGCTGTGTCAAAGGGGATTTGATAGTGACCCATGAAGAACCTCCCATTCAGTAGAGTTTAAAGAGAGAGACAACTTCTCCTCTTCCTCTCTGATTTTTTACTTCTGAAGAGGTGGCTTGAGACTCTGACAGCTCTACCTTAGATTCCCCATGATGGGGACTTGGAGAAGAGAATATTATTTCTTCCTCTCCTCTACTCCAGCAGCTGTGACAGCTGCTCACACTTAGCAACAAGGTCATGTGTTGTTGTAAAGGCCAGTGCACTTGTATAATAGATTTGTTATTACTTATATTAATTAGTGCGACAGAAATACTAATTAGATTTATGCTTTTCAGTACATGTAATCAAACTTTATCAATCAAAGTATGCAAACGATACCTTATTTTAAGAACAAATCACCAACCTCTGTCATAGAGGTTATGATAAACTCATGACAAGGTTCCCTCTTGGCCTAGCCAGAGGTCATTTATCTCCCTCTGAGTTGGGTCATCTGGCAAGTCTCTACCATCAATCATCACTGTCCTCAAGCCAGCACCAGCAGCTTGAATCTTGGACATGAGGAATATAGAAGTCAATCCTAGTTGTACTCCAGGAACAGGCAGAAAGCTGCAGCCTCAAGTGGGTTTGTTTTTATTTTTAAGATAATTTTAGCTATGGATATTCCCAAATTATTTGCCAGATAATTTGATTGGTGGTTAACTTCAAAATGACTGTTAAAGCTATTTATATTATTTCCTTGGAAATCTATTTTCCAAGGGTCCACATATGCTTATCAGTTACACATTTATTATCTCACTCACATGTTATTATCTACATCATACTGCATAAATGCCTGTCATACTGAAAAACAACTTGTGAGAAAATGTCTTATATCAGCTGAATCACAAAATGGAGGCTTAAAACCAAATGGAGTCAGTTATGTTAAGTTGGCAAATTTATTCCTACTATCGTATTAAGGTACTAAAATTTATTCTCATCAAAACTGCAAGTCTCAGGATGGAAGGAGA
>JAQQSV010004446.1:0-14828 GCA_028646515.1 Pseudochirops corinnae | reverse complement strand
ACAGTGGTATTGCTGGGTCAAAGGGTATGCAATTATTTATAGCCCTTTGGGCATAGTTCCAGATTGCTCTCCAGAATGGTTGTATCAATTCACAACTCCACCAACAATGCATTAGTGTTCCAATTTTTCCACATTTGTCTTTCTTTTTTATATTTGGAACCCTGGTACTTAGCAGGGTGTCTGGCCCATAATAGATGTTGAATAATTATTTTTTGACTGTCTTCCTGCTTAATTGATTTTTTTTTAGAGGCAAGAAGAACTGTTGCATATTAGCTTCTATAAAGCTAAGCTACTCCCTAATGGAAATTCTTATAAGGACAGTCAAGGCAAGAAATTCAAATGAAGTCATAATAAATAATATTAACCTATGTTATGACTCTATTATGTATAACAGATTCCAGCTGCTCTTGCCTTCGCTATATCCACCAACCAATTGGTAAGCATTTATCAAATTTTTATTCTTTGCCAGGCTCCGGCTAAACACTGGGGGTTAAAAGGCAAAAGTGCAGCAGTCTCTATCCTCAGGGAACTTACATTCTAATGGGGGAGACAACACGTACATATAAAGGTATATTCAGAATATATGAAAAATGAATACTCGGTAGTTTTTTGGGGGGGGAAGACACTGTTAGTTGGAGGACTGAAAGCTTCACATAGAAAGAGGATGAGCTGAACTTTGAAGGAAATCACGTATTCTTGCTAGTGGAGGCCAGGAGGAAATCCATTCCAGGCATGGTAAACAGAGCAAAAGCACTCCTGTGCTTTTGAGTCATCCAGAGTATGCGTATGAAACAGTCAACAAGCCAATGTGGCCAGATTGTAGAGTATGTTGGAGGGGAGAGATGTCTAAGAAGAATGAAGAGGTAAGAAAGGGCCAAGAGGTGAAGAACTTTGAATGTGAAATGAAGGAGTTGATACTTGATACTCACGGTAATAGGGACTGAGCGGGAGAAGATGGTTCTGATGTGGTCAGACCTGTGCTTTAAGAAAATCACTTTGACAGCTGAATGGAAGATGTGCTGGAATGAGAAGACAGTTTAGGGAAGGTGACCAATTTGAAGGTTACTGCAATAGTCCAGACTAGAGAGGGGCTGTGGACCTGAACATCCAGGTTGTATTAGTGGAGAGAGGGCAACACATGGGAGAGATGTTGTGGAGGAAAAACAATGACAAGATCTGGAAACTGATTTGATATGTGGGGTGAGGGAGAATGAAAAGTCAAAGATAACCATGTTTAACAAGAAAATTCATCTTTCTAGAAAATTCCATTCCCAAACACTCTATTAATTGAGGTTCTAATATATTTGGAAAAATGTCCTTGTGATTGATATAGGGAAAATTTCATGTGCATTTCATTTCAGCTTTTTGCTCATAAGTCTCTTTTGAAATCTTATACACTACTTCGTTGTAATAATAGTAATTCTGCTGATCAGCTGTTGTTGCCAAGCCCATTCACTCTGAGGGAGTCACATGGCATTTCTTACACCCAGCCCTCTTCTCAATTTACTCTGCATAGTCAGGAGGGACCATTAAGAGGATAAAGCTGATAAATAATAAATAACATATTTACTCAGCATCTGCCATCCCAAAGGATTCTAAAGTGATTTACAAACTGATATATAAATATGCCTTGGGATTGCATTCTCTGCTTCTAAAATGGAGCTAGTCTCACTGTGGAAAGCGACAACCCTTTAATGGTGTACAAGCCAAATGGACAGGAAGCTAAGCCCACTCTATTTAGTTAAATTCTGCTAGAGAAATAGAAATGAGCAGAAAATAACCACTAGAGATAGTATTTGACCATGATGTTTTGGAAAAGTGGCACGAGACGTAAACATTTCAGAGGGAGGGAGATCTTAGACTGAAGGGAAAGAACTCTCATAATTCTCTTTCTTCCGCTCCTCCATGCCTCTCCTCTTCCGTCCCCAAACCTCATCAGTTTGACCAGTATCCATCTCTACCCATTAGAGTTTCAGGATTGCTTGCTTGGAGGTGATCAAACAGAGATCGATCCTTTTAAATTATATTATTCTAAAATGACCAGAAAAAAAAGGTAGGTCCCTATAAGTTGAGTGAGAAGGACTATTCATACTTGGGCTACATTTTAGTGCATATGGAATTTCCTAGAAAAGTCGTAAGTGTCTTCTGGGTAGCCAGTGTTGGACTTGCCCAGTGGGAACTACTAGGTCCCCACTGGCAGAGGAAGAGAAGGAAAAATAAAACCTTTTCTGTCTAATAAGATTCTACCAGTTTGAGAATATGCCCCTCAAGGAATGCCCAAAGCCCTGGCCACTTTCCAGCAACTTTTAGGAAAGATTACTAAGGACATGAACTATTTGGAGATGTTGGTTTATCAGTATGGCATTCTGTATAATACTTTGGAAACTCTGAAGGAAAGAAGACTTAGGCATTAGATTGGCTAGAAGCTTCTGGTTTAAAGCAGTAAACTGACTCGTGACAGTTTTGTAGAACTTCTTTGAATTATACTAGTCACATTATCTCTCAGCAGAGAGTGATTACTGACCCTGAGAAGACAGATGGGCTCTTTAGTTCCAAAAGCTGAAGAATTTTTGTGAGCTGAAGAAGTTTCTGGAGTTAGATTACTATTATTAGACATTTCTAAGGCCCAGGCCATCATTACTAAGCCTCCAGATGAGCTCACCCCTTAACACAGGACTTGGAGGAGCTATCACTAGAAAGACAGAAAGGGGCACTCTGGTGTGGACTCCCTGGAACATTTTAGAGATTACTGGAACTAATAATGGAATTGGGCCTGTAAAAGGCCCAATATGTACGCATAGTGCTGACTTTTATAAATCCAAACAAGCCTATTTTGTTACACATCAGGATTAAATTAGTCTATATGGATTGGTACTCATTTTGTAGAAGACTGAAGGGTGATAACCACAAGAAGTTTGCTGAATTTAGAAGAAGCCTGACTCAGAACAAAGTATACTAAAATTGGAGCTGAGCCTTGAAAATCTAGATCTACCATGTACTTCCTTGTGATCTTCAGTAAGTCAGTGATGCAGTATTAGGAGACCTGGGTCCCAGTTCTCACTCTATCATCGATTAGTTGTATGACCACAAGCAAGTCACTTCCACTCTAGACCTCAATTCTAGAAAAGGAGGAAACTAGAGAAACTTTAAGATCCTTTTCTCAGCTCCAATATAAATCAGATTCTATGAACTTCTACTGAAAATAAGCCAAGATCTAAATTAAACATCTTAACTGTGTAGATCTAGAGACGTGTTCTTAGAAACTGTCAACCCATAGGCAACATGATCTAGTAGACTGAGCACTAGATGTATGTAAACCGACCTGGGCTCAAAGAATCTCAGAGTTGGAAGGGACCTTCAAGTACAACTAGTCTAAACTATACCTGAATGTGAATTCTCTATAACATTCATGCCACATAGTTATCTAGCCTTTATTTGAAAAGTACCACCAACTAATGAAGGAAGCCAAAGGCTCCCAGGCTCCCCCTCCATTCCAATTTTGGTCAGAGCTTTTAAGCAGTTTTCCCTGCTATTACTCCTAAATCTGCTTCTTTGCAATACCCATTATTCCTAGTTCTGTTCTCTGGGGCCTAGTAAAAAGGTATAATCGCTTTCTGATGAATTTTCATAGAGACAAGTTCACTGCTGAGTATTGTTGTCACAAAGGAAATCAAAAAAGCAAGTGCTTGGACTTGGACAAATGAGGAGACCAGTAAGGCCATTTATTCGGTGTGTGGCCTTTGACATTACCTCCTAATACTCATCTGTAAAATGGAAATAACACCATTTTTTACAACAATAAGGAAGTACTAGAGGAAGTACTTTGCTGACCTTAGAATGTCACCTACTTGTCAGCCTACATTCTTATTGGCCATGACAATTCTGAGCCTGAGAAGCTTGAGCCTTTCTCGAGGTACATATTTAGGGACAGGGAAGGGGCTCTTGTCAAACAGTACATAATCCTGCAACAGGGAAGAAGATCCGACATCCCTTCCCTTCCCCAGTAAGAGAACTCATGACCTCCAATGAATGCCAAAATCAGATCAGCTGCCCTGCCTTTTCTCCATACAAATCGATTCTGAAGACAGCTTCAAGGCAAAGCAGAAAAGGAAAACCTTCTGACTTCTCCTATTTCTCTGGTTCTATTTCAAATAAAGTGCCCGGCCACACCAGGCTGCCAAAGACCCCATCCAGACGCTCTAGTGGGGCTTCTTTCTCAAATGCTTTTTTAATGCCCTATACTTATTGCTACAGAAACATCCAAGAGTCAGGTCTCTTTGCATAAATCACTGGGAACTTTAAAGGAGACCCATTCCTGCCCTGTGGATTTAGCAAATACCAAGTGAGGCAAAACCATGACATCACCACCCTTGTATTTCCCAGCAATTATTTTGAGGATTATGCTTTTGTGGTGGTAGATTAAAGAGTGTCAGCCTCAATATTTCAACGTCTCCTAAAGAAAATGATCAGGGGACCAAGTCACTGACTCGTCAGCATCCTATCTGCTGAGTCAAACTCATTTATGTCACTGGGCACTAAGTCCTTCTGTGTCTCTTGGGGTGAGGGTGGGGAAGGAGCAGAACACAATAGAATATGATTTTTTTTATTGTTTTAAAACCCATTGAACTTTCCAATAATTGTATGAATGCTTAAGAGGCAATAAGGGTAAACCAGAAAATTCTTAGCATATGTAAAATGGACTTTGCTAGGAGCCGCTTTTAACCCTTAAGATGTGCTCATGTGTTTCTCATTAGACCAATCCATTGCCTATAATGGCCAACATAGTGCAATAGCTGATCTGGTGGAGCTTCTTCTTATTCTCCTGAAAGCATTATAATTTTAGCCAATAATTATGGTCCACTATCACACTGTACCTTGGAAATATCAACATCAGCTGTCACATAACTATAGTTTGCATTTTGTGTCTTCAAAAATTTTCTGAAGACGTGTGTTACGGATGTAATCAGATGAGATGTCAACAGTTTCATTGCCAAAAGAATGGTGCATTTCCCAGTGTATCAAAAGAGAAAGGAAGGTTTGATCCTGTCCCTTTTGGCTCTGATAGAACTCAGTCACATCCCTTAGTGAATGTATTTATGAGGACAACCAAGACTAAAAAGGCAAATTCAGTCACTGAAGAATTCCTTTCAGGAAGTTGTATCTCTTAACTGGGACTGTTGCTTGGCTGGTTACTATCCAATTCTTCCATCTAGGAGTGTAACCTGGAACATTTGTGTGGGAGGTTGCAGGGGGTCAGCCCCAGATGTACTTTGTGACTCCACATAACAGTTACATATGTTTTCCATGCCAGAGCATAACTGAGGTGGTAGAATCGGCAAAGTTGCACTGAAATACAGACCTGCTTAGGGACATAGGTTGGCATGGGGAATTCCTATCAGTCTGACTTCCTATACCCTCACAAAATTTCACTGCAACCTAGGAGACCATATGGGTAGATCTCTATTGCCTCTGATTGTATTGCCCAATTCCTCCTAGTCTTATCATCCCAGCTCTAGGACGAAATGAAAGTCACAACAGATGGCAAGAGGACTCTCCTCTCTGTAACTGTTGGCATTTCCCTCACCTAGAAAAGATACACATGTGGCCCCTATATTAGTTTCCTTTTCTCAGACTCCTGACTCAACTGGAGACATTTCATACAAAATCAGAGCCAGGAGGGGCTTTGATGATCATGAGTTCAAGCCCTCTCACTTTACAGGAAACTGAGATCCAGAAAAAGGAAATGACTTGTCCAAAGTCAAACAGCTACTTATTGGCAGACTTGATACTCAAACAGCAGAGTTCGCCTGCTTTGACTCCATCTACAATTCTAGCCCTTAGGATGCATAAGTACAAAGACAGGCCACAGGGATAATATCAATCTGACCATCTGGTTGCTGTTATTCAGTCCTTTCAGTCATGTCCAACTCTCTGTGACCACATTTGGGGTTTTCTTGGCAAAGATACTAGAGTGTTTTGCCATTTTCTTTAGTTCATTTGACAAGTGAGGAACTGAGTGAGGCAAACAGGGTTAGGTGACTTGTCCAGGATCACACAACTAGTAAGTGCCTGAGGCCAGATTTGAACTCAGTAAGATGAGTCTTCTAGGTTCAGTACTCTGTCACCTAGTTGCTTTCAAACTGCTCATTCCTCCTCCTATCTAACACGTGGATCCTGTGACTTGGATTTAGAAGGGCCTGGGTTCAGATACCACTTTGGACATTTACTCGGTAAGTGATTCTAGGCAAGCCATTTCCTTGTCAGTTCCTCCTCCGTAATATGAGGCAGCTGGATTAGATGGCTTCTGACATCCCTCTAGTTTTAAAACTATGATCCCATGAGCTATGACTGCACAACCTGGTTCCTGAATCTGTCATCATGAGTCAGCAAAGACAAATTCATTATTTTTGGTATCTGACGTTGTCTGATCTGGCACTGCTTTGCCTTTACATCCCTCTGGAAGAGGGGTCTACCTGGTAGACTTTTTCAGAGGAAGCACAGAAGTAAACCATTGATGTGTCTATCATAGCAGTTGGAGGCTCTCAGGAATTTTATAAGCACAAGGCTCCCAGGGATCACTGCTTCTTCTTGGGTTACCCATATACCTCCTACAAGGGAGCAATACAAACTCTTTTGAATCCAAAAGCTGCCATTGCAAGAATCCTAATGCCTATACAAAAAACATCCATTATCTACTATTTTCTTGTTATATCAAAATAATGAATTCTTTAATGGGAGAATTTCAAAGGTAATTATTTTGGTACAAAGGGCTTTTTGGACCCAGAATATCATACTACTGAGCTTAAAAAAAAAAACAAAACAACTTTACTCACTTTGCCTCCAAATAGGTAAAGTCAACTCAGTCTATTTATGTGGCCACTACTGAGAGACAAAGACAATAAATAGGATGACCAGCAGTACATCTTTAGCTCAGAGAATGTGAAATACAGATGAGAGTCCTAAACTTGACAAACCGACTTCTCTTAGCTATCCTGACATGCCATTATTGGGCTCTAAGAGAAATTAGTCTCTATAGAATCTCACCCTTGCAGTTCCATAGGAGCAAGTTATTTCTGCATTTCCCCACAGAAAACATCACAGGTATTGGCCATTTACCTGCTGGCAGCCATGCCTTATAGATGCCGATCTCATGATGATGAGTCAATATAATAATAATAATTATTACTATTATTTACATTTGTATAGCACTTTTGAGTTTCCTAAAGTATTTTCACATCTGTGATCTCGTTTTTATTATCTCCTGGGAGACAAAACACATCATAAAAAAAAAAATCTCTGCATGGGGTAATTTGTTTCTCATTAGTTCTGGATACTAATGAGAGAGCACATAGCAACTAACTCTATTATAGGGACAAGGAGAAAAACCACCACATAATTGGTATTTTAAAATATTCTATTCTCTTCAAAATATGCTTTTAAATGCTAAAGAAAAAAAAGGGTGTCTGGTCCCTTTTACGAAGTTTCCAACAATAGAATGGCAATAAAAGTTTGAGAATTTGAAAAGTTTAGTTGAAATGTTTCTATCCTACCAGCCCAGAGTCTCAAAGTAGATTGGAATGAGACTTTAGAAACTTGGTTGCTAAATTTTCTAACCACAATAAATAATTCCATGTGAGCTGATTACAGTTATTACTTTGCCTCGTTTGGGGGTGGGGGAGGGAGAGAAGAGAGGGTCAGGGTATGTATTCTAAGCAGTGATTAACAGCAGTTGAAATTAGTCAAGGAATTTATACTTGAGTGTAATATTTCTTTTAAATCTTATTACATATTTTATCTCTTGGATTATACCTTGCAAACATGGCAATTACATATTTATTGCTATTTTTTTTAATTTAAATTTTTAAATTTTTAATTCTTTTTTTAAAAATTTTTTAAAATTGATGATTTTTGCTTTGATTTCACCTCCATCTCAAATATATTTCTCTCCCCTGCTCATTGTAACAAAGAATAAGAAAAGAAAAGGGAGAGGAGGGAAAAGCTCATTAAAACCAACATATATTGATAGAGGCTGAAAGAATATGTAGTATTTTGTCTCTGCAAACAATCAATCAATAAACATTTATTAAGCACCTACTATATGCCAGAAACTGCTGGAAAGAAGAAAGTGCTTACTCTTTATCTCATGTAGCCAAACTTGGATGTCATTGTTTTATTTGAGTTTATGTCCATAGAAAATAAAGTATTGGGTGGATCATAAGCTTTAGCTCACTTCCTCAGTTATCTACAACTGGGATGGTCCATGTGTTGTACCAAACCCAAATCCCAGGTCACTGCACATCAGTTGATTTGTGGCCCACCATTTAGCCCCTTTATATTCTTGTCTTTATCTCTATCCTATACCCTGTAATAGCTTGAAACAGCTTAAGGCATAGTCCTAGGGACTGCCCAAGGCATAGTCCTCTAATTAGTCCTTCCTCAAATTAGCATTCTGTATAGTCTCCCTGAATCAGCATAAGCGTACAAGGTTCAGCCTAAGGTTATGGTGTATGTAGAGACCACCCTGTTCTGTTCCACTGACCAAGTAGGGTGCCCACACCCTTCGTCCAGAACATGACCCTGGCCTGTTCTGGGGAATTCCAGGCCCCCTTATCTCATGACCCTCCACCCTGCTCTGGAAAGCTGACTACAACCCTCCACCCTGTGCCCTCCACCCTATTCTAGGAGGGACCCCCATATCACAGGAAGGTTGCACACTTGTAGACTTGCACCATATTCCCAAATTAGCCCTGAGCTATACACCTCACCAATTGCTGTTCTTTGCTTCTGTCCATCATTGCTTCTGCTAGCTCCCCTCCCTGATTGTGGTTTTTGTGGTTTTAGCCTTTTTAAACAAGTGTCCTTGCTTTCAATGGACACTACTAATTTGAGTGAACACTCGGGTAGTTGAGTGCTTGATCAATAAATCCACACCTAAATTTATCTTGAACCCAGGTCTCAGCTTGCTCTTATTCTCTGTACAACACATGGAGGATGAAAAGAACACTGGACACTGTGGGAAGAAGGCAGCATGTGAGGATCTAAAGGAGCCTTGAATTCACACAAACTCCCCAGAAGATTTCTAACGATGGACCAGATGGAGCAGTGATAAAGAAAACCAAAGAGATATATACCCTTAGAAGGTCCTTCATACAGACCAGGGTCATACAAAAGGACTTCCAGAATTCAGAGTGGACATGAGCCAGACCATCCAGAAGGGAAAGCAGATTCATGCCTGCCAACAGTGACAACAGGAGACAAGGCCCCAGTGTGGCACCTAGACAGCCCTGCCAGAGGCCTAGGAAGAGACAGGGCAAGACCAGTGACCAGGCAGTCCCATGGGAGACACAACAGGAGAAGGGGCAGATCAGCACCCAGGCAGTCAGTATAGGAGACAGAGGAGAAAAATGGGCCAGGGCAGCATATAAAGAAGTGAATTTTCTGAGGTCTGGGTCTGCCAGGCTCACAGAAATGGACAGAGTTAATTCTGAGTTTAGGACTGGGGAGGAGACAGAGAAAGAAGCAAGGCCAAAACCTATATTGAGCCACTAGGAGATTGAGCCAAAACCCAGAATTCCTACACAAATCAGGACCTAGTCTTCACCCACCAGATTCAGGGCTAAGCAGGGCTTGCCCATACTGTCCAAGAGTATGAGAAAGAGAAGATTCTTGCCCAAGCACAAAGCCTCAATCTAGAAACCAAGGCTATAGATATGTTTACAAAGAAAATACCAAGTACAATGAAGAAACACTATGGACGGAGAAAAATCCAAGAGGTAAAGTCAAGACAAGTTGAGTCAACAAACTTGTATTAAATGTGCCAGATATTGGGAATATATAAGCACTGGGGATATAAAGAAAGGCAAAAATTGTCCCTGACTTTAAGGAACTCACATGTTAATGAGGCAGACAACATGCTATATACATACAACTATATACATACAAGATATATACAAGGTAAATGAGAAGTAATTTCAGAGGAAAGGTACTACTAGCATTGAGGAACACCAAGAAAAAAGCTTGAAGAAGGTAGGATTTGAGCTGAGATTTGAAGGAGCACAGGGAAGCCAGAAAAGGGGTAGGGAAGGGGCACTTTGGGCCTGAGGAAGATGGAGTGTCCTGTGCAAGGAACAGTAAGGCTGGTGCCACTGGATCACATCATACATGGAGGGGAACAAGGTATGAGATCAGAAAGGTAAGAAGGAGCCAGGTTGTGAAGGGTTTTGAAAGCCAAGAGAGGATTTCATATTTGATCCTGGAAGTAACAGAGAGACATCGGAGTTTATTGAGTAGGGGAATGGGCTGTGTCAAGACCTGTACTTTAGAAAGATCAATCTTTGTGCTGAGTGAAAGATGTACTTGAGTAAAACAGATGATGTAGAAAGACCAACCAGTAAGTTTCTACAATAGTACAAGCATTAGGTAATGAGGACCTGTACTAGTGTGGTGGCAGTGTCAGAGGAGAGAAGGCATTTACAAGAGATATTTTAACAGTAGAATTGACAGGAATTGGCAACAGATTGCATAAGGGTGGGTGAGAGGGAGAAGTAGAGGGTGACACCTGGGCTGCTAACCTGGGTAGCCAGGAGGATGGAGAATCCTTGACAATACAGTAATAGGAAAGTTAGAAGAAGGAAGAGTTTAGACGAAAATAATGAGTTCAGTTTTAGACATGTTGAGTTTAAAATGTCTATGGGACATCCAGTCTGAGATGTCCAACAGTCATTTGGATACAGCAGATCAAGAGAGTAGCTTGGGTTGGAAAAAAAGATCTGAGAATCATCTTTACGGAGACGGTCATTGTATCCATGGGAGCTGATGAGCTTACCAAGTGAAATAGTACAGAGAGAGAGAAGGAGAAAGCCCAGGAAAGAGCCTTGGGGGACATCCATTGCAAGAAGGCACAACTTAGATGAAGATTCTGAGGAGTGGTGAGATGGGTAGGAAGAGAAGCAGGAGGCTGAGTTTCATAAAAATCTAGAGAGAAGAAAGCAGCATCAAGGAGAAAAGGGTTTGACACTGTCAGCGGCTACAGAGAGGTCAAGAAAGATAAGGATTAGAAAAGGCCACTCCATTTGGTGATTGAGAGGCCAGTGGTAATTTTGCAGAGAGCAGTTTCCATTGAATTATGAGGCCAGAAGCCAGACTGCCGAAAGTTAAAAAAAAAAAAAAAAGAGTCAGAGAAAAGGAAGTAGTGGCATCTCATCTTATTAACCAATGACAAATATTCTGGAAGAAAAACAAACTTTCTATCTCCCTGGGATCTGCATGCATTAAGCACCTAATAAACATTTGCTAATTAAATGAATAAGACAAGCTTACTCTGATATTTATTAGAGTCTGAACTTAAGCAAGTCATAACTTCTCTGAGTCTTAATTTCCTCATCTGAAAAATAGTGGTAATAAATGCATGGCCTATTTCACAAGAGTATTTATTGACCCTAGACAAGTCACTTAACCTCTGTTTGCTTCAGTTTCCTCATGCATAAAATGGGATAATAATATTGCCTACCTCTCAGAGGGTAAGGATCAAATTAGATAATATGTATAAAGTGCTTAGCAAAACTTAACATGCTATTTAATGCTATTATTATTTTTAGAAAAGTGTTGCACAAACCACAAAGAACTACATTAATAAAGACCCATTTTTATTTAACATAAACATCTATTAACAGGTATCTGGTGGTACCAGAGACGCAGGAATAGAGTTTTGAAAGAAAAAAAGCAATTTCTGTAGAACCATCCTTGAAAATCCAACATTATTAATCAGTGACAAATTTCACAGGGGAAAAAAAAAACAAATTTCAGTGTTTATCTTGCTTGTGACTTGAAGGATCATCATCACTCTGCTGCCACCAAGCCATGTTTTATTTAGCTGAAGACTAAAGCTGCTTTTTGAGACTTCACCTTACTTCTCCTGCTTAGTCCTGGGACTCCCCTTCACCTACACCTAAGTAACCCGGTACCTCTGTACCCCCTCATGTCTCTTCTCAGTCAATCAGTCAGTAAACATTAAGTGCCTTTTTTGTGCCAGCACTGGGAATACAAGTAAAGACAAGAGTCAGTCCCTGCCCTCCAGGAGCTCACAATCTAGAGGAGACAACAAGCAAACTGATGTGTACAAACAAGCTGTATACAGGATAATTAGAGAATAATTCAGAGGAAAGGCACTGGAATTACAAGGAAAGGCTTCCTGTAGAAGATGGGATGTTAGTTGAGACTTAAAGAAAGGCAGGGAAGCAATTAGGCAGAGATGAGGAGGGAGAGCATTCCAGACATGGGGGACAGTCAGAGAAAATGTCTGGAGCCTAGAGATGAAGTGTGTCTTGTTCGTGAAACAAGACCAGGAGGCCAATACCACTGGATTGAAGAGTACCTGCCATCAACAGCAACCAGGCATGGAGTAAAGTTTAAGACGACTGGAAAGGTAGGAGGGGGTTGGGTTATAAAGGACTTTGAACACCAAATAAAGGATTTTGTACTGGATCCTGAAGGTGTTAGGAAACCAGTGGACTTTATTGAGTAGAGGAATAATATGGTCAGACCTGAGCTTTAGGAAAATCACTTTGGTGGCTGAATGGAGGATAGATTATAAGGGAGACTCAAGACAGACCCACCATCAGACTATTGCAATAGTCCTGGCATGGGTTGATGAGGGCTTGCATTAGAGTGGTGGCAGCGTCCAAGGGGAGAAGGGGTGTATATGAGAGATGTTCCAAAGGTGAAATCTATAGGCCTTGGCAACACACTGGATGTGGGTGGGGGCGATAAGAGATACTGAGGAGTTGAGGATCATACTGAGGTTGGGAGCCCAGGAGACTAGGAAGATGCTGTTGTCTTCTACAGTAACAGGGAAGATGAGGGATGGGGGAAAGATGAGCTCGGTTTTGTACATTTATGATGTCTACTGGACATCCAGTTCTCAAAGCAGTTTATTCTTTGAAGGTTAGGCAAAAAATACATAATGCCATGTTCCATGATCCCATACAGGTAGATTAGAAGGGAATCATCATGGGTAGTCAGTGTTTAAGAAAAAGAAAGTTGGCGTTTGCCATATGTTTTAAGATGCGCCTACCCAGAGGCACCCGTCATCATCACCCATCCCAGGAGACTGGGGAAAGGAGTGTCCCAGCAATTTTTAGGATTTGGGTCTAGAGGCCTCCTCAGCATGTAGGCCACTACAGAGGCATCACTCCTTATGTACTTCACACAGGGCCTAGAATATAGTAGGTACTTCACGCAAGATGATTGACTGATTCTCCATTACAAGATGTTACCTACCACTATCACATGAGAAAATAGCCATATTTAGCCCATTATGACCAGCAAGAGCAAGATAGGTAGGAGCCAATGTGTAGAGGACAAAGTATTTGTCATTATCACAGCTGCCCACACCACTTCCCTAGGCTTTCGCCACAGCCTATTCTCTCACTGAAAGGGGATGGTGGAGTGAAGAAGTGATCACATGCTACCTAGAGGCAAAAGGCCTCATTGACAACACTCTCTGGAAACTTTTTCTCTCTCATTAGACTTAACCTTTATCCCAGGTCTCTTCCTCTCACCTTGCACTCAAGAAAACCTCTTTCTCTGGATGACACCTTATCATTGCTCACCCTCTCCAGGGATTGCCATAACTTTTCTCACCCTCTACCTCCCATCCCTACACATTGGGCCAAGAGGAAGAGTGCTCCTCACTGCCACTTCCAGAGCCTCCCTCTGCCAGCAGAGCTCAGCTAGCGTCCCTCCTTTGATCTTCAATCCATTGCTGATATCACCCTGTCCAGATCCCCTGTTGATATAATCTACTTGGCCTCCAAATTTCTTTCCTTCGAGGAGTTCAGTCCCTTTACACCCCAATTCTTGTTCTTATGTGTGGGAAAGTCAACATTTATGTTGATGTCCTCCTCCAACACCCCAGCCTCCTCAAATCCTATGATCTCTATCTCCTCTCTACCTCAGTTACAATAGGAATAGTCATAGATTTAGAAAGATATAAGTACAAATACACGATATTTAGATTCGGAGCTGAAAGAGAATTTAAAGTTCAGCTAGTCCAACCCCCTTATTTTACAGCAGAAGTAACTGAGACCAGGAAAGTTTAAGTAATTTGCTTATGTTCATCTAGTTGGTAACACAGGTAAGATTTGTTCCTGTGTCTTCTGATGAAGTGAATACTCCATTGCCATACACCTTGCCCACCATACCCTTAACCTATTCTACCTTCATGATCTTGAATTTTTAATGTAAGCTCCTTGAGGACAGCAATTGTTTCATTTTAGTCTATTTCCTCAGCCTGGATAGGTGCTTAATAAATACTTATTCATTGATTAATTTTAATTCACCTAATGGATTAAATTATCCTTTTCTTCTATTTCATCCTTTCCCTCACTCCTAAATATGTCCTCAGTCCCAGACTGATGGTCCAGAAATCCAAATCACCTTCCTAGTCAGATATTTACTACCTAAATCTTCTCTCTTTTGAATCACCTTCCTTCTACTGGAAGTAGTGGTTTAAAAAAAAAAATACCTCCTGGGCCCCAAAAGTCTCCAGTTTTTGACCAGGACGTCATAAACCTTAGTAATGTGTTCTAGATTCCTTTGGGTGTTATTATTTGTTCTTCTAGGAATAATCACTGATTTTCAGATTTGATACATATCAGGAGGCTCCTTGCTACAGCATCCATCTATCTACCTACATATATGTAAGCCTATATATGCACAAATATGCATACATATATATATATATCTCTAGGTATATGTGTAAGTATCTATAGGGGCATACACACACACATACACACACACACCTGGTAAGATAGCAGATGAGGAAACTT
>JAQQSV010004445.1:0-14828 GCA_028646515.1 Pseudochirops corinnae | reverse complement strand
TTTAAGGCAATCTTTATGTTTATTGGAAGCCCCTGGTGGGGGAGCTCTGGCTGTACTGTCCACTTCCCTCTCTCTACCATGATCTTTATTTTCCCCAAATAAGGAATCTAGTGTTTGGTTGCTGTTCTTATTTTGCTTCTTATGCATATTCTTTTTCATGGTTGGTCAGTCTGTGTTTTTTTTTTTTTAATCTCTGTGGGGCTCTGCTTCCAGAAGGGAAAGCTCTGTTCCAAATCGCTGGGGTCCTCCCGGCTGCCGTAGCTCTCAGGAAGGTGCTGGGTTCCTCCCCCACTTCTGGCTCACTGGAAAAGAAGACCCACAAGACCAAAGCCCAAGACCGTGATCCGGATCCAGGCCACTCAATATGAGAGCGCTTGGCCTCTGAACAATCGCTTGGTCCCCCTGCAGTCTGCAGGCCGAGGGTACTGATGCTGCAATGTGGAGGTGGGTGCAAAACCTCTGCCTTTTTGCTTCTCAGCCCTGGAGGCATTTCTGCCAGACTGCTTTTCTCCCATGACCTTGCAAGCAACACTGACCTAGTTCTGAACACTGCCAGGCAGCTGCCGCCAATCAGCTCACCCGAAGCTCCAGCCTGGGCTCCTCTTGTCCAGCCACCCCCGGGGGCTCAGCTAGGGCTTCAGGCCAGGCTGGTTTTGGTTCACAGTGCTGATATGGTTCCTTGTAGTCAAGCTGACTTTAGTGAAAAGTTTATTTGTGTGTGTTTTGGAGTTCTAGGATTAGTTTAGAGTCATATTTTATGGGTATTTTGGGGTAGCTATGTGAAAGCTGCAATCTGTTGCTGCTCCTATGCCACCATCTTTGCTCCGCCCCCCTGAGTCATTAGTTTTCTCTTGTCCAGTTTTACTGTTTAAGCAATGCTTTGAAGGTGGATTAAAGGGGAAACTCACATGAGAATATAGTCATAGGAAGGACAAGGATTACCCAACAAGCAGCATGATACTAGAACTGTGACCAGGACCCATATTCTTTTGTGAGAAAACACAAGCAACAAGTACTTTGATCTAAAAGTGCTACCAATGCCTTTGCATCCTTGCAGTCAGAAGTACTATTATTCATTTTGGCCCTGGAGTAATGACTTGGTCAGCTATTTTCCTGTGGCCTTGAGCAATTGTTCTCCTTTCTTCCTTAAAGCTGAGATCAGGCCCCTACTCCTTTGTGAGTGACCACAAGATCTCCTCTCAAACCTGGAACTGGGGCCAGGGTCCCCATTCCCATGCAGTAGCAAGTGATATTATTCCTCTTCAACTTGGAACTGTAACCCAAAGCTGCAAATGGATATTGCAAGCAGGTCCTGAAACTAGCAGTAGGAAAGCATCACCTGTAATCTCTTTACTGTTTGTAAACAGAGAGATCCTGAAGTTTATTTTTTTGCCCTTGCAGCTGCATCCAAGGCCTGATACTGGTGTTTCTGTACCTGTGCTCTAGGCCAACCAATAGTCCAATGTTGCAAAACTTTCCTGTCAAACTCCTAAATTATATTAGACTAGAAAATTGTTTCACCCCTACCTTTTGTTGGCATTGCCACTCTAAAATTTAATTTGAGGTATTATGTTAAAGATGTTTGAATGGTAGTTTTGGAGAGTTCAGGAGAGTTCCTTCTTCCACTTTGCCTTCCACCTCTATGATGCTTCTTCCAAAGACAATTCCAAAGGAGGAAATTATTGAGCCCTGTAGGGATTGTAAAATGCTGCTGCCTCATTCACACTAGAAAGACTAGAATAGGCAGTAGACTACTAACAAGTAAAAATGTATTCTATTTAAAAATGCATATTATTGGACAATGCAAATTGTGAATAATTTTGAATACTTATGTTGCTTCATACCGTACCAATCAATTTTATAGGCCTAAGCAAGTGCCCCTTATTTTAAGTCCCTGGGGATCCCTTCATAGCTAAAGAATGGTCTTGGAACAAGGGTGGTAGAAATGCCTTTTCTTTTTGTTTTATTCTTGGCCTATCTCAGAGAGACTATAACTACCAAAATTTATACCCCCCACTCAATTCACCTGCAGGCTAAAGATTTTGCTTCTTTTATAAATGCAAAAGTAAGCCTATTGGTCCTTTGTAAAGGAGTATAAATTACTTTTAATAAATAATCAAAAAGGGAGTCTATCTGTGGATACAAAACTGTCCTTTAAATGAGCAAACCATGATTTCAAGTGTTTCCTCTGCCACATAGAAGTTTTATGACCATGGAAATCATTGTACTTTTTCTGTGTAATGAACAACCCTTTCTTTCTGAAAATTACAGAGAAGCTTTTTCTCTCTATTGGCAGAGAGTTGCTAATCTATATTGATGAAATCACAAGTCTGGTGCCCCCAAAACATCAAACATACGCATACACACATACACACACAAATAACTGAAAGAGTCTAAATAACATTACTCTGGTTAGATATTCTTCAAAGCCCCTTCAGATCTAAATCTTAGGATCCTGTGTAAATTAATCTGAGCTAATATTTAGGGATTAGGAGGTTGTTGTTTTTTTTAATACACGCAAGCAAAATAATGACTTTTTTTTAACTTTCCCAACTCAATCTGGTAGCCTTAAAGGCAGCTGAGGGGTATAATACATAAAAATGTGTATTTGGATCAGCAAAAGCTGAGTTCAAATCTTGCATTAGATACTTTATAGGTATTTTTAAAATATTTTATTTACAATTCATGGAACAAGGCAAGCATTTTTATAGCACAGCACAATTTTTAAAAAATGATTGTGCATGAAACTGCAAATCTACTGTATAAAATTTGCTGTTCTCTCCAAACACGCAACAAAGTTATCATGTATATTTTTGTGACATAATACAAATAATTTTGCTTCTGTCACTCCATTTCATCTTCTGTAACATGAGTACAATAATAACACCTACCTTACAGGGTTTTGTGAGGATCAAATGAAATCATATGCATAATACACATTTTCAACCTAAAAGAGTCATACATTTCATGCTATTATTAGTCTCAGTTGAGACTCTAGCTTGAAACAGAGAAATGGGAGGTGAATTTAATTCCTCTCTCCACCCCCAAAACATAAAGATAATATAGGTCAGATAAGGAGGGATGAAAATGAGAGAGAGAGGGAGGAAAAGGAGAGGAAGATAAATAGGAAGAGGAAGAAGGGAAGTCTGCCCAATCCCATGCTTAGGATTCCTCCAAAGGGATGTTTCCTCATTTTGAAGCATTACCAACAATTCTCCTTTTCAGCAGTGGCTAATCCTTTAGTAGCCAAGAAATTCCTACATGCTAGAGTATTCTTCCTCCCCAGAGCCAACTTCCTAATACATGTCCTATTCACACAACAATAATGGCCAATTTGTGAGCAGTGACCAACTGTCCATCAACATTCAAAGTCCTGGTATGGCAATTTTCCTTCTCCCTATAATTATATTCCCAGGTGATTTCATCTATACTGAAAACTTAGCCCAAGTTAAAAAAAAAAAAACACTTTGCTTCATCTTTGATGAGAAAGAAATTGAAAAATGAAAAATAAATTGGTGCATTCCCTAAACCCACATAGAGAGACAAACACATTGCACACATGGAAACACAACTTTTCTATAAGCTTCTTGAAGATAGGGATATTTTTGGTCTAAACAACATTTCTCTAAGTTACTAACCATGCTGTACACACAGTAAGTGTTTGTTGTTCCCACATATTTCATTTATTACTGACAGCCTTGCTTATTTGTGACAAACTCTAGGCATAGAACTCAGGAATGCTGGGGGACTAATATGTTACTTTTTTCACTTTTATTCCTTCAGATCATAGAGTTTCTAACAAAGCAAGAGCAACTTCATGGAAGTAATATTACAAAGTTTTTCCAGCGAAGTTAAACTAAATTGCTGAAGGGGTAAAGCCTGATGTTCTAATGCCTATCATGCTCCTGCTAGTAAAATAAAACCATCCAAGTAAAAATGATAAAGATTTCAAAATTATTTGATTTCATCCTCAGGGATATTGCCAAGCCATAATGTAACACTTTGTCAATCACCTAGTTAATGGATAGTATGGGAGTTGTTATATGACATTCAATGAAGCTGACAGAGTTTAATTTATCTATCTAGTGATTGATTAATCAATAATTAGGTTAGTAGAAGAGAAAATAAAATTTGTCCTATAAATCTCAGCTAAGATACTATTAAAATATTCAATTAGTTTGATAAAATAATTTACTTATCACCATAATATAATCAGAGATTTACCAGTTATGTCAAATTGCAGTCTTATTGGACTAAAAAGAGTACCTGTAGGTAAGACAAAATCCCAGAGAACCATATAAAGCTACAATGAAAGCCTTGTGCCTTATAACCACAATGCAGAATTACACTATGCATTTAATCTACTAATAAGTGTTACCTCTGCTACTCATTGGTACTTCTCTTCCTTTGAGTAGGTGTTGCAGATCATACCAGTGAATTTATTGAAATAATGATATTTTTAAAAAATTCAGAACTAGAAAAAGCATACACTCATTAATACTATATTTAATTGGAAATAACCATGTGTAGGGTCATATGATAGGTGATGGGTAGAGGTTGGGCATGGAGGAAATATAAGAAAATAAGTGTAAGAAATTCCCTGTCTTTAATAAATATGCCAACTGATTCAAGACATAAGATTTGCATAAATATAAAGTTAAATTATAGTCAAAGACACTTCTGAGAATCAGTTGAGATTTATAGATAATAGTTTCTTTAGGAGTTCCAATGCAAACTTCTTGAGCTAAAATTTAAAGGGAACACAGAATTTGAAGCGGTGGAGAGTAGAAAGGGTATTGAATCTTGTTGAAGGCCATGTTCAAGGCATAATTACAAGACTTGTCTTACTGGAGTAGATAGTTCATGTTAATCAAACAAATGAATAAAATGGCTGAAGAGATATTGTATGGTGAGATCTTATAAAGCCTTGAATACTAAGCTAAGAGTTTGCATCTTTGATAGCACCAGAGGCAATTGAAGTCTACATGTCCTATTCAATTGGATACATAGGAGATGCACAGAATATTTGGGATCTTTATTGCAAAGAAAGATGTTACAAGGTATATGAGATCTAAAGCATGGTGACATGGAATGGTGATCTCCCTGCCTCTAATCTCTTGCCTCTCACATACATTTTCTGATCATCTTCCAAATTAATGTTGAATCTCCAGCTCAACAAACAAACAAACAAGCAAGCAAAAAATAACTAGTGACTCAAGACAAGCTTTACGATGAAATACAAACTTCTGTTTGGCTTTTATATTCCTTGATAACTTTTTTCCTGTCTAAGTTTTCAAGCTTATTCATGAACATTACTTTCCTTTTTAAAGTTATTTAGTAATTCACATTACATTTAGCTAAACTTTCCTACCTGCTGTTCTCCCAAATACGACATCCCACTTCCTGCCTATTTGCCTTTGTTCAAGGCATGTCCCATGAGTTCAAAAGGTATGGTTCCTTAAAAGTTCTTATGAAACAGTTTAGTCTGAAAAGAGGAAAAATACTATTTTAAAAAGAAAATAATAAATTTAAATAAACTTTTTTTTTTTGCTTTTTGAAGGGCAATTGGGGTTAAGTGACTTGCCCAAAGTCACATGACTAGTAAGTGTGTCAAGTGTCTGAGGCCAGATTTGAACTCAGTTCCTCCTGACTCCAGGACCGGTGCTCTATTCACTGTGCCACTTAGCCACTCTCAAATAAACTTTTAATGAATGTGGGATAGTGTTACTATTATACATGGACATTTTGGTGCTTGAAAGTAATAAGAAAAGAATTTTGACTTAAAAATTTCTAAAATATATATTTGAAGTAACAAAATTTAGATGGGATTTGAGTAGTTTGGGACAAAAAATGAATGGTGGTATAAACATAAAGAAATAAATGATCTTGAATGATGAATGAAAGATGCAGGTGTATCTTATGTGCATGTTACAAGTTTAATGATTTAGAGGGGCAGAGGAATGAATCCTGGAAAAGTATAAATACTAACAAACATGATTTCAATTACATACAATGAGATGGTGGGCATTGCTAAGGATTTCAGAGCTTCAGGGAATTACTCTGCTCATTTTCAAAGAACTCATATTACTTAAGGTGCACAATCATAAACAGAAATCATTTAAGTATTTTAGCAACTGAAGTAGGATTTTTTTTCATTTTTGAAGGCCTTTGTTGTGAAGATAACGACTCTTTGTCTGACAATCATCAATAACGGGCTTGTCAGTGATTACTCTGGACCTCCACATTGAATAAATTCAATTTCTTCTGGAGATATGAGTTTCCTCCTGTATTTCTGAGGTAATGTTTTTACTATTTCAGCAGTATCTGGTGGACCATGATGCATTGGCAAACCTGATGATTTACCACCCACAGAATGCTGTGATATTGCAGAAGAGTGAGATGGAAGCACAGATGAGGTAAAAGATCCTGGGGCATTCAGTTTGGGGTAGCCTTTTCTGTCAGGGAACCTTATTAGTGGAGTATGTGGCTTGACTACCTGAACAACCCGGGTGGCTGCCGCCATCTTGCTGCCCATGGTGACCCCTGAATTAGGATTTTTAAAAATGAATGTTGATTTCTTAGGAGAAATTTTGTGAGTTTTTCTTTTATAAATCACAGGTGAGTCACTGATAATTAAAGTTATTGAAATATAGGAGAAATAAAGGTAAAAGTGAAGACTGAGAAATGACAGGAGAGGAAGAAACAACAGTGGAAAAAAAAGCAATTTTGTATGAAATGTCTGAGGAAACACAGAGTAGGAGAAGTCAACTGAGTTTTGTTCCAGAAGGAAGGAAGGCAGGAAGGAATGGAAGGAAGCAAAGAAGGAAGGAAAACTGAATAGAGAGAAGGGAAGGAAGGAAGGATAAAGAAGAAAGGAAGGAGTAAAGGAAATAGGGAAGAAAGAAAGAAGGCAAGGAAGAAGTATAGAAGGAAAAGAGGAAGAGAGAGAAGAAGGGAAAGAGAGAGCAAGAGAAAGAAAGAAAGAAAGAACTAAAGAATAAATACAGGTTATTACTGCTGCTTAGTTGTATAAGAACTGGCTAGAATACTTTACCTTACCCAGAGAGTCCATCTGAGATGTTTACTAGGATATCCATTCTGATTTCCATCAATATAACATCCTAGTGACTGAAAAATGGGCACAGGTGGTCTGTTGTGTCCAGAGAAACCTAGTTTTATGATGTGTACTGTTTCCTGACTTTAAAGTACTGTTATTCAAATTAAAAGGTAACAAGTTGAAAGAGATCATAAAATTACATTCAATTATAAAAGAAAAGGGTCCCTCACAGCTAGAATGATGAAAGCCAAAAGCTAATCATTTAACAGAGATATGATTTTGTGTCATAGAGTTTCTTAGATAGACCAATGCCACCAAACCTGCTGTGAGGGTTGAGGGTCACCTGAGATTTTGTCCCTTTTTTGCTTATTTTCCTTCTTCTTATATTTGTGTATTCATGGTCCCCTGCAGAGTGAATGAATTTGTTAGGGAGTATTAGCCAAATTTATGTACTGTTTGTGATTTGTTTTACTATTCCTGCATTTAATACATTCATATCTGGGATATTGATAATTTTGACTTATTATAAGCAAAATATTGCTCTTCCTCCCTAAAATTGTTCTTGTGAGTCATTGGTTTTGATGAATTCAAATGCACTGATGTGAGATTTGGAGCTATATTGTTGAATTTTGGGAATTTATCCCCTCTCGTCAAGGCTACCCCAATATTCTGAGAGAATTTGAGTATAAGTGATTGGTGGGACTCTTTCTTTGGGAGCCTTCTTTGGGAACATTCAAATTGTGAGGGGAAAATCAGGTTGGAGTAAACAAGCCAACCCAGAGAGTAATGTCTATATGTGCAGAAGTGTTGTATGAGCCTCCTATAAAATGTGGGTGAAAACCTACAACCTTTGTTTAATGCACCCTAAAAAACACCTTCCTCAGTATTATCACTTCAAATCATTGGCTTCCTTCAGTGATCAGATCAAGTGCTATGTCCTACATGATACCCATCTTGATCTACTAAATTATGAGTGCCTCTCATGATTAACTTTTCATATATTTTAAATTTATTTATCTGCATCTTCTTGCTTCCTCCAAAAAAGAATGCAAGTTTATTAAGAACAAGAGCTATTTGATTTTCTTTCCTTTTCATCTTTAGTGATTAACATAATGCCTATCACACAAGATGTGTTTAGCAAATCCTTGTCAAACGTAGAGTGAGTGGTGGAATTGGGAGTGACTTTAGTGGGCATCTAAGGTCATTAAGTTATAAGCAAGAAAACTGAAATCTACAAAGATTAAGTGGCTTACTCAAGTTCCTCTTTAATAGCAGAATTAAAACCCAGGTCTCTACACTTTCCCTGATAGCCTGTCATAGAATGATTTTTTTTTTGTCTTATGTTGCATAATAAAAGAAATGAAGAGACAGAATATGTGTGTTAAAATGCTCTATGCTGTGATGTTTCAAAAGTTCAAGAGACGTAGTTCATGGATAATTAGTCATTTTTAAATAGTTAGCATTTTATTAATAAAAAAAGTTCCATGACACTCTTAAATGAAAAAGACAATCACACCAGCAGGCTCTAGGCTTGTGTGACCTTGGAAAAGGGTGCTCCAGAAGGGTGCAATCAACTCTGATTAACAATAAATTAGAACATGAATATTACAATGAGAAGTGGGCTCACTCCAATGTGGGGCTGAGAGAGTGACATCAAGTTACACTTGGACAAAGAGACAATCTCTATATCCAGAACACTTCCAGCTTTGGGTAATCTAATAAAATAATTTATCCCCACCCAGACATGAGTAGAACACAATGGGCTTCCCAATTTTAGAAGAAATTCCTTGCAAGGTTAGGTGGGTTCTGACTAAGACTGAAGAGAGTTAATTTAATCTCATTATCAGTAATGTCCTTCAGGAGACTGAATTGTGAAAAGAGGCTATAAAAAAGTGGGAACTCTCGCTGTCCCCAAATCATTGGTTTTTAATAATAATTTCTCTCACTGCCACTTCCTATATATGATGACCTTATTGTCCCTTCTAGCTCTAAATCTATAAACCTTTCGAAGTAATGTGTTATCTTGTAAATAGCAATAGATTCACAATCTTCTTCCACATTTATTTGAATGACAACTTCCATTCATTATGTGAGCAAGCCATAGACTGTCAGAACTGGAAAGAAACTCAGAAAACATCTACTCTAATACATACCTGAACCAGAATTCTTTTGACAACATATTCAATAAGTGGTGGTCCAAGCTTCATTGAAAAACCTCCAGTGAAGGTAAAATAGCTACCTTTCGAGGTATCCAATTCCAACATTATATAGAGAATATTGCACTGAATAATTTCTTTACATCAAAACTAAATTGCCCTTTTCTTGGTACTTCTAACAATTATTCCTTTCTCTGTCCTTTGGGGGTAAGCAAAACAAAATTAATGCATCTTCTATGTCATAACTTTTCAAATATGTGAAGGCATCTCACCTACCCTACTCTCCAATTTATTCTTCTTTAAGTTCAAGATGACCTTAAGCAAGAAAGAAAGACAAAAAGAAAATAAGAAGAAAAAAAACCAGAAATCCAATTTGTTCAGCATGATATATTCATGATTAAGTGATGTGGGTTTGCCTTACTCCCTCTGGATCTCAGTTTCCTCTGTTTCCTGGACAAAATGATTTCTAAGATCATTTGTTCTGAATTTATGTAGTTTCCAAATTTATAAAACTCTTAATAGACCATCATTTTTAATGCCCTTTCATGCCTGGAAATTAGACAATTAAAAAAAGGCATTATTTATATTATCTGATTTGTCTATTAATTTGTTTATTAATTAATTTGCCTAGTAATAATGGCCAGCTTATCAGATTAGCTAGGTGTACCATAATAAAAGGAGGCTTATTGCTGTATATTGTTGTATTGTGTTTGGGGCTAGGGTTCAGTGGAGTTATTTAAAGTAGGAGAAAAGTGATTTAAAGAGTATATTTTTGCTTTTACTTTATCCAATATGCCCATTAAGTTAATAAACATGTCTATCTAGGCACATCAATGTATTCCTGATCTAATAATTTTGAGCCCTCTCCATTTGCTAATATAAATTGAACATAGACTACATGTAGTTTTCCTATGTAATGCTATGGTATAGCTTTCAGTAAATCTTCCATCCAACATGCTGAAAGATTGTTTCTAGCTCATTTAAAAATATTTTGTGATTACAAGTACAATATCCAGCCCTGTCCATCTGTTGTCTCTAACTCAATATATAATTCTTCTACTTTTCTAGTCATAGACTTTCCTGGTAAGATTTTTTACCCAAATAGGGAATATATAGCAAAAATTTATGAATTTTGTTATTCATTTTAATCATGTGTTGATCTGACTGCAAGTAGAATATTAACTCTAAAATATCAATATTCAGTTGGTTTCTGTCCATTATAATAGATTGCAGTACATTTTTGTGATGCTATTCAGTGTGTGCCACATTTGGGAAATTAGATTATTTTCTTAAAAACAAAAACTAGTTGCTACTCTCAAAGAGCTCACAGTCTAATGGAGGAGACGTAAACAATTTTATAAAACAAGCTATTTACATGAAAAATGGAAATAATCTGGCCTTTGTACAGTATATTAAGACTTGCAAAGATGCTTCACATGTCTCATTTGATCTTCACCATGACCATTAAAATAAGTACTATCAATATCCTCATTTTACAGATGAGGAAATGGAGGCAAATAGAGGTTAAGTGACTTGTCAAGGCTCCCACAGCTAGTGAGTTTTGGAGAGATAATTTTAACTCACCTTTTTTCCTTTTTTTCCCCAAATCCCGTGCTCTATTGACTATACTACCTAGCAGAAATTTTCTCTATCTCCTATCCTACATGAATAGTTGTCTCCCTTTCCAATGTCTAACAGATGGGAAACTGCAATTCAGTTTGGGTGGTGAGTATGAGATACATCTGAATGGTTTCCTAGCCCATGTTCACAAGCCTAAAATAGTGGCATAGGAGAAGAAATGAAGCTAGAGCCAAATATGCAGGGTTTTATTCACTGTTCATCAATATTTCTACATATTTTGGGGACATGAAAGCATATGCAATCTTACATGCTGATGACACTCCCAGTGCTGGGATTATAATGTTGACATCCATTACCTTTCTTCTGAACTAGTTTATGTTTAAGACTTGATAAATATAACACAGATAATATCAGAGCCAGCTTGTCATGCAGGTATTAAAAATAACAGAATTATTGTTGAATAGGGCAGAAGAAATGAAAGTCCAGAAAGAACAGATTCATATTTCTGCAGAAAATCAGAAGCCAGAAAAGTAGGAAAGCACAAGTTATATGGTGTCCTGTATTGTTCTATGCTAATCACAAGGAATTGCTGACACAATGAATTTCCATTGTATAATCACATCATGACACACCTTACATTATCCCTACAAAGGCATCCTGGCTATGAACAGTCACAAGTTATTAAAAAGGAAACCGAATTCTATCAAGATCATCTTGGCTTTGTAGCTGTTAAAACACACCAAACAAGAAATGATCTAAGAAGTTTCTTCTACTTTTAATTCTTATGAGTGAAAGTGAAGAGAATAATCAGTAATAGGAGCCACAACACTGAAGAATATCCTTATAAGCTTCCATTGGGTCCGTAACCAAGGGGAATTTACCAGAACAAAGGCTTAGAATCATATCATCATAAATAAAGAGCTAAAAGGGACCTCAAACCCATCTAGAACAACTTCTTCATTTTCCACATAAGGAAACTAAAATTTTGGAAGAATAAATGACTTGCCCAATAAAGATTCTTACTGGGATGATCATTTCCTCCCTCTTCCCCTCTGTTTGCACAAAGAAATGGCAAAAGCTTGGAGGCACGATATTAATAACTGATACTTGCATGGTACTTTTAATGTTTGTGGTATTCCTTCTATGCTTTTCTGAAACAGACCTGTGATTGAGGAGAATAAGTATTATTGTCCCCAATGCCTAGTAGAGGAGGCTGAGCCTCTGAAAAATTAAGTGACTTGCTCCATACTTAATAAAAGTCAAAAAATATTTGAGTCCTCATTCCAAGACTGACATTTTTTTTTAATTAAAACTAGAAAAAATGCAAAACATAGAGTTAAGGGATACTGATTGAAGACAGATAAAGGGTAGTAAGGGAGAAATGGAAGAAGAATCAGAGAGGGGCTAGCAAAGGAATCTGTTTTTAAAAAAAAGGAAAAAAATAGACTTTTTTTCCAAACTGGAGAATGGGGATAACTGTTGGAGAGCGTCTTCATATAATGTGAGAAATATAATGTGGGAAAATGCATTCTGTAGAACTGTAGAGTAATAAGAATGGTGCTAGTAGTGATGCATTGTCTAAGTACCTACAGTCCTGCATTGCCCAAATAATTCACAATAACCCTGAAGAGTAAAAGCCCAGGTCAAATGGAGAAAGAAAGACTTATAGAATGAATTGTCTATGTTCACTTCTTTCACTTCCATTCTACTTGGATTTTTTTTCCATTTTGGGCACTGTCCCCATTACATGACATGAATTAATCTCTCTAAGGTTGTCAATGACATCTTTATTGCTAAATCTGATTGTCTTTAATCATCTTTTCTCTTTCTTGTCTTATCTACAGCTTTTGACATTTCTCCCTCCCCAGGATTCTTTGGCATACTTAAGAATCAGGAAACTCTCATATTTGCTATTAACTCAAACCCCCCCTCTCTTTAGTTGTGTTTTCTCAGTTTTACAGATCCAAGCACCCTCATTCTATTAAATCACTTAGTTTTTACAAAAGAATCTTTTCTTTAGAAGTATAGCATGAACAGGCATATAAGCATCTTGCCCCAACAATTAGAGGAAGTAGAGGCATAATTCCCCCCAACAACATCTTATTCTCTAGGGTAGGGGGAGGAATTTTGGTAAATATTTTAATTTAGTTTCTACATAAACTTATTTCTAGCAAGTTCAAAATCCAAAACTCTGACCCCCACCTCCAGTCTTGATTCAAGCTCCCTAACTTCTCAGGGCTTCCCTCATGGGATGATTCCAACCTCTAAGCAATAATCTTCCCTCAAATTTGCTGTGACTCAAATTTTTGGATATGGGACACCTCACTCTGAATCTAGAACTTAACAGGACAAAAATATAGACCAAAAACTCTAACCCATTTAGGGGGTTTAAAGAAAAGGTGAAGAAAATGTTCATTATAGTGGCACCCATGTTGTGATGAATGAAAACTTCACTCCTAGAAGACATCTAAGAGAGAGATCAATGACACCTTTCAGGTACGTTTAAAAACAGTCACTTTCCACTGTGAATACAGGAGAAAGAGGCTGCTCTCGTTCCTATTAAAGGAGAATGGTATAATATCATTTACCAGAAGAAGTTCTCTGACTTCTCCCACATGGATGCTTCATTCTTAAATAATGTTGGCATGTGTAAAGCCTAATTATGCACACACATGTACATGTGTAATTATGTATATGTATATACAGATATCATGAATAATAAACATATGTGTGTGTTCAGGTATTAATATGGAAACTGCATGTTTGTGAAACTACAGGTGCTTATGTATGCATATATCATACATATGCATGTATACAGATCTATGTGTACACATATGTGTATATGTATGTTCACCTTTGTCCTTTTGGCCATGATTAATTGACAGAAGAATTATACTGAGGAAGGAATCTTCAAATATTCAATGAGATAGGCACCCTGTGACTATGTCTAGATTAAAATTCCATCACAGAATATTTCTTACACTAATGCTGTTCCAATATACACACTCTGGCTTCTTTTTTACAATAGACTAGATCCACTGTCAGAGCACAGAGATGTTGCAGGAGAGGAAAAGATCCAGATAATCACAACAAAACATATTTACCTTTTGGGGGGTAAATTGTCTCCCAGAGAGATTAGATAACTTGATTGTGTAGTAGCCCAGGTAAATGAAAGAAGTAGGGGTAGCATTCAGGTCCCATGATTCCAGAGCCTGTGCTCTTTCTACAATGTCATTATGTCTCAATCTTGACCAAAATCATGATTCCATTTTTCCCAGTCATTTGGGAAAGGTAGCAATAAATAATTTAGGGAAGAGTCTATTATTTCACAAGATGCCTTTGTTAATTTTAGTTCCTGATAGTTTTGTAAATAGTACTTTCTCTTTTTTCTCATCTTCTCAAAGATGGCATGTAAAAAATTTTGTCCACTATTGCGTGGTACATTCAATAGTATCTTTGCTTATACTAAGTTTGTTGCTTTTGTTTTGTTTTTATTTCCTCTAAGTAAAAGCAATTGAGCCCTCAAAGTTTTTTTTTCATCTTTTTCTTGAAGTTTCAGAACATAGTTTTTTAAACTGACGATTGAAAATGCAATACAAAAGGCTTCAGACTTCCAAACATTAGGATTTACTAAGTCCCATTGCATATTAGAGAGAATGATTCATGCAAATCTCCCCGAGGAGTTTACTATGGAATGAGATTATATCAAATGGACAAAAATGTGTAATATAAGTGAAATAAAAACAAACATAAAATCTCAACATATTTGCATAATAAATTCTAATCCTATTCAAAATAACTATCAATTGAATAAACTGTTGTTGAGAAAGTCAAGGTATATATAGATTAAATTAAAGATTTTGAAAGGAAAAAAATGAATATCTGTTGGAATATTTAGTGTCTGTGACTCACTTATGAATACCTAATAATTTATAATACTACCTAACATTAATTTACAATTTTGAAGGTATGCTCTACAAGAATACTTCTCAGTGATTGATAAAATGATAATGCAATTGATCTACAAATACAAA
>JAQQSV010004444.1:0-14828 GCA_028646515.1 Pseudochirops corinnae | reverse complement strand
GGCCCTAAATCCACTTCAAAGGAGCTACTAGTTTCCTATCTGAATTGCTCATTCTAGAATCAATTCAAAACTCTCCCTTTATTTACCTGTAAGTTTAGGAAGAGACTTGCTAAGGCTCTGTTCTTTTCTGAACTATTGTCTGTATGATCAAAGAGAGTCATTCAGCCCCAAGATCAAAGAGAAGCTACTCCCAGCAGGCAGACAGGCCCTCCCAAACCTGCAGGCTCACACAACCTGAATCAGAATTAAAAAAAAAATATAATCCCACTAGCAAGGAATTTCTGATTGCCAACATCTAAATGACCTTCACTATTAAGGGACCTAGAAGGCTTTTCCATATTATTCTAACGATTACCAAAGTAATCACTGTTTCATATATATGTCAATTTGACTTGACTGTTGCAAACCTGCTAATTGGAATCCACAATCCAGGTAGCAAACAATGCGGCCCAGACTGCCTGGGGAAGGGGGCTGGAAGTGGGGGGGGCCGGGGGGAATAAAGGCCTCAGAACTTCTCCTGAGGTTTGTAAACTCCCAGGTTCCTAGCCACACCACTTACTCTGTTTACTGAAGGGGATAGTAGCAACTGTCAATTGAAGCATCACTTGGTGACACCTCACGTCTCAGTTTGTTAGAGAATTATGTCAGGCCTGTGACACAATGTGAATAACGAAGCCATTGTTTCCCAGGGTGACACAATTTATCACCTCCAGAGGTTTGATGAGACTCCCTCAGCAGGAGGCCCATTACTGGGAGGCAAGCAGAAGCCCCTGCAGAAATGTGACTCTTACCACTAACAACATGAAGGGGAAAGATGGAGTAGATTTTGCTAATAGTTCTCCAAGGTGGAAAAGAGCAGGAGAATGGAGGGATGTGAAAAAAGAAAAAAAAATGTAATTACACCACCATTCCAGTCCCTGCATCTCTGTACATAAAGCATTTGTTGAAAATAAATCTAATTTTTGCCTTCTTGTTTGGTAGGAGAGGGAAGAGAATTTGGAACTGGAAAAAAGAATTTTTAAAGTCTCTGTTAAAAAAAAAATAAGGCTAACTGAATTTGGCTCATTTATTTAGGTTTTAAGAGTGACTGAACAAAGTTATGAAAGCAAGTGACCCAGGAAAGGAGACAAGAGAGTAGAAGTCATACAAATCGGAGGAGGATCAGAGAATTTCAATATCACAGAAGCCAAGGGAAAAGAGTACAGGAGGTAGGAGGATGGTTAAGAATATTAAAAGCTACATAAAGGTCAAAGGAAGATGATAACTGAGAAAAGAACATTGGACTCAGTAGATCAAAAATCACTGGTAACCTTTGATCCCACAATTTCAGAGTGGTGGAGTAGACTCAAATGACAAGAGTTGAGAAAGGAGTGGGAGATAAATAAGAAGAGGCAAAGAACTCTTAACTACTCTTTCCAAGAGTTTACCCAAAAAAAAAAAGAGGAAGAAAAATAGGATTAATAGTTTGAGAGGAGGTCAGGGTTAAATGAAGATTTTGTTTTGTTTTGTTTTAGAAGGCTAAGGGATACCTGTAAATGATGTCAGGTTGTTGTGAAGGTATCATCAAACAGGAAGAGATTGAAAATATTAGAGGAAATAATCAGGACAAATTCCTGAAAAGGAGATTTGATGGGATTGAGAATGCAAACAAAAAAAAAAAAAGATTTAGCATTGAAGATAGGAGACCAACCTCTTCCTCAAAGAGTGAAGCAAAGAAGATTTGAGGACTGAAGTAGAGGACCTTAAGGAGCTCAAAACAGATGATACTTTCTCAGTAAAGGGGGAGACAGAGGTGCCTACTAAGAGGAGAGCTGGTGGAGCTGGTATTGATGGACTTGAACAAGCAGGTTTGTAACAGCAGCTATGAGAAGTGTGATAGAGTCAGAGAAACAGTGGTTTCCATGTTACCAGGAAGGTCCCAGCTGAGGTTAGATAACAAGAATTTTAGTGGATCCGGAGCTGGTCAGCTTTATTGTGCTACTTTCTCTTCTATCACTCAGCAAGCCTGGAGTAGGAGCAGAGAAAGAAGGTGGTAGGATAAACCAGCCTGAGGAACTATGGAAGGACAAGGTAGCAAGGGGTTCCAGGGTGAATGACAGTCTTCCATGTGGTGACCAAGTTTTGAAGAGAGAGTAAGGAAATCAACTAAAATATTGGGCTGGAGTTAAAATCATTTGTTCAGATTTAGGTACCCTTTTCAAAAAGATGAACTAGGTCACAGTTTGCCAACAGGGACTTTTAACTACTTGAGCTTTGGAAGGAACTATCAAGTGAAAAAAAAAATGTACACAAAGCACATTGAAAACCTCAAATCACTTTATAAATGTTAGCTAAAATCACCTTGAATAGGTTTCTATACTTTCCTTTGGCAATTTTTGATGTGCAAATATTGATGATAGCAATCATGAAGGAAAGAGAAGAACTGGCTGTGTATATATTTATTTATTATAGGTTATGTTCAGCCCACTGATGAATAAAATTAATCATTTAATGTCCAATATTAATATGAACATACGAATAATATTCAACATTTAAAAGGCAAAATAATTCTTCATCACCTCTACTTCTATTTGTGACATATGTGTATATGAAATTAACCAAATGAAAATAAGATTGCAAAACACAAGATATACTGGCTATGCTGTTGGGCATTTGATTATTTTTTGGCTCATTCCCTTGTTATACATTGAACAACGTAGCCAACTCTTCCAATGGATGTTGGGAATTACATGTAAGAAGATATAGTGGAAAAGCTCATTGGAGTAAGACACAGAAGACCTGGATTTGAATCCTAACCCTAATTAGTAGCTAGATTATCTTTACAAATCACCTAACCCTTTTAAGCCTCATTTGCCACATTTGAAAAATGAGATTGATAATAACTTCCTGACCCAACTCACAGCATTGTTGAGCATGATGGGGATACTTATTGGATCTATGATTTCATTGGTATTGGGATTCCTGGGTGAGGAAATTCCCTTAATGATGTGGGTCAGTACCTTCTTTCTTACTGATAAAGATTTGCCTGTAGCACTGAGAGATTGTGACCTGCCCAGAATCACAGAGACAGGAGATGTCAAAAGTAGGACTTGAATCCATGACTTCCTGGCTTCTTGGCCAACCTTCTGAGCGTTACACCACTGCCTCTTTTTTTTTTTTAGGGGGGAAGGCAAGGCAATTGGGGTTAAGTGACTTGCCCCAGGTCACACAGCTAGCACCACTGCCTCTTCATAATGATTTAAAAGCATGTTGTAAACTGGAAAAGCATATGCAAGTATGACATTTTTAAAGTTAGGCAATAGTGTGCATTGGACTAAATAACTTGCTACAGTTTTCTTCTATACCCACTAATCTATAAACTATCCCCTTGCCATTTTTTCTAAATCAGAAGAACATACTATGGATGAAATGATTTCTCTTTCTTCTTTCTCCCAATAGTTTTTTTAGTCTTCTTATTCCATTCCCCAGAGCATCTTCTTGCTCTTCTGTAACCGATTTTTAGCCTATTTTGTGTACACTTCCTCCCAATTTCTCATGCCATTTTATTTAATAAATACATTCCATAACTCAAAACATTTGTGATTTTATTATGCCTTGTTCAAGATCACACTGATAGAAGATACAGAATGAGGATTTCAATTCAGAATTTCTGACTTCAAATCCAACCTTCAGTCCACACTACACTGCTATATACTGTTGCTCGTACCCATTCTGGGTAGATGATACAAGACAGAAAACATGAGCACCCTTTGTCAAAGATGCTTTGGGGGAAACTTTCTGATTATTTCTAAATTTTATTTTGGGAAAGTGTTTATTTCTTCCCACCCATGTTTTCTTAGATTGAGAAAAACACAGTTTTATATGCTAATGATAAGAATAGGCCCCATTAAAATAAATTCAAACACTCAGGACTAACCACCTTCCACAATATTGTGTTAAAATCTTGTCTTACTTCCAGGAGAAGGAGATTGTTGGCCCTACAAATAAAAACACAACAGCAGGAGCAAGTCAACACTAGGGTACCAGACCGAAGCAAGACGCTACTTTGTCCTGACATATGTCCATGAACCCAAACTAATGGGCAGAACCAAGGGGTCAGGAGTGTGGTGGGTAAAGCTTGCTTATATTACTGGGATACTTCTGAGAACAGAGCCAAGACAGTGGAGTAGAGATAGAACTCAGCCAAGCTTTCCCAACATTCTCCTCTAAACAACTTTAAATAATGTCTCAAATCAAATTTTGGAGAGGTGAAGTCAACAAAAGGTGAGAGTGAAACATTCTTTAAGTCCAAGACAACTTAAGATGTCAGAAAAAGGGTCATCTAGGTGGTACAGTGAATAGAGCACCTGTCCTGGAGTCAGGAGGACCTGAGTTCAAATCTGGCCTCAGGCAATACTTTCTAGCTATGTGACCTTGGGCAAATCACTTAACTCCAATTTCCCTGCCTCCCTCCTCCAAAAATACCCCCCAAAAATGTCAGAAAGATATGGAACATGGGGTTGGAGGCTGGCCTTTAGCCTTTAAGGATGAAAACTCAGTGGTGGGACTAGGTTATGATGAAAGAAACTGCGGCAACTTTAGGAACTCTCAAGCCAAACATGGTAAAGGAATATGGCAACTGATCAGAAAGATTACAGAGGATCCCTGTGTTATCACTGGACACAAGACCAGACACTGTTTGGTAAATCCATTGCCTATACCCACTCAAGTACAGATTAAGCACTTTCAGTTGAGAGAAAGCTAATGAAGACCAGGAGAGCAGTGACTATCCCTCTCCCCAAATTACCCAACCTTTAAAGCAGAAAATTTTCAAAACCACACAACTAGCTCTGAAAACAACAGTGTAGAATAGCCTGAATCTTGAGACATTGTTCCTCTTTCCCCTTATGCTGGGAGCAGAACCCAACTTTAACACAAAGTTCCAGATCAAGAAATAAGGTAGAAAAATGAGCAAGTAGCAAAAACAACAAAAAGAACTTGACCATCAAAATCTACTATTGTGACTACTATGAAGATCAAGACACAAACTCAGAAGACAATGAAGTCAAAACAGCTATAAGAAAGCCTCAAAGAAAAATGTGAATTGGATAAAAGCCCAACAAGGATTCCTGGCAGAGGTTTAAAAAAGAAAGATTTTCAAAATCAAGTAAAAGTGGTATAGAGGGAAAATTAAGTAAAGAAATGAGATCAAAGGAAGAAAATTAAGAAGAGACAAAGAGGTAACAGACAAAAAAAATACCGAAAACTCCTTTAAAAAATAGAATTAGTCAAAAGGAAAAAAAGATACAAAAGTTCACTGAAAGAATTCTTAAAAATTAGAATTTGGTGAGTGGAAGTTAACACACACACACACACACACACTCAATTGGTAATGGAAGTCTATCTTATCCAACAGGGAATCAGGAGAGTAGGAGGGGAAGTTGATAAGAGAAAGGTTGATAAAAGGAAGGATAGAGCAGATAAAAGAAGACCTTGGTGGGATGCATAACATACTTTAGAAAATGAACAGGATAGAGAGAGGGAAGGATAAACAAAAGAAAATGGGATAAAGGGAGATACACAGTTAGTAATCACAACTGTGAATGTGAATGGGATAAGCTCACCCATAAAACAGAACCAGATAGAAGAATGGATTAGAAACCAGAATCCAATAACATATTGCCTACAAGAAGGACATTTGAAACAGAGAGAGACACACAGAGTTAAAATAAGGGACTGGAGCAGAATCTAGAATGCTTCAGCTATTATAAGTACTATTGTGCTATAATGATGAGCAGAATGGTTTCAGAAAAACCTGGGAAGACTTGTATGAACTCATACAAAGTGAAGTGAGCATAACTAGGAGAACACTGTACACAATAACCTCAATATTGTAAGGATTATCAACCAGGAAAGACCTAGCTACTCTGATCAAGAAAATTCCAAAGAATCTATGATGAAAAATGCTATCTACCTCCTGTGAGAAAACTGATGAATTCTGAATGCAGATTAAAGCATATTTTTTACTTCTTTAAAGTAAAAATTTTTTGTTAAGTTTTTTTTTCCTATGCTTTCTTTAGCAACATAGCTAATATGGAAATAGTTTGCATGACTTCACACATATAGTCAATATAAAATTGCTTGCCTTCTCAAGGATTGGGGAGGGGCAGGTAGGAAGGAAAAAATTGAAACTCAATTTTTTTTAAATAAATGTTAAAAACTTTTACATGTAATTGAGAAATCATTAATGAATAAATAAAAATTTATTTAAAAAGAAAATATAACTGAAGTAAGGATGAGAATATTCTGACAATTCTTGGCATGACAACTGGGCATCTTGTCCTTAGGAAAGTAGCTTTCAAACAATGCAGATGAACTTAGTATGACTACCCTCTTGGACCTTTCTCCCTAAGACCTGAGCTTCTAATCAAGCCCCAGCTTCCCAGATAGTATTAGCTCTCTTTTTAGAATGGAAGTACACTTTGTTTTAACATCTTTCTAATTAACTTATGATATGACATTCTATATTTATTTATGCTTCTATCTTCTTCCTCCTAATGGAACATAAACCATGTATTTCCCCCAGCACCTAGCAGAAGTCTCTTCATACAGTAGGTCCTTAAGAAATGTTTTTTGATTAACAAAAATCCCTAAATGGTGGAACCCCACCCCCACAAGAGGCAGTATTGTTAGAGAGCCAGCCTTCAAACCAGGAAGACTTAAATTCAAGTCCTGAATCTGACACATTGGCTATGTGATTCTAGATAAGGTACTTTTAGTGCTTTTGGCAACTTTCTAAGACCATACACAAGTGACAGAGAAGGTGTTGACCTGCATTGGTACAGAGATTTTCTTCATTAGGGAATTCCCTATGCCAAGGAAATCCCAGGTCTACTGTATGTTATTAAAATAGTCATCTTATATGCTTTATAGGAAGGTTCTACCCCAATGAAAAGCATAATAATTATTAATTTAATTGGGAATTCTGAGTAAGAATAAAGAACAAAAAAAATCTGCCTATCCTCTCCCAAAAGCTAAGTATATGAGCCAGGAAGGTTTGGACTTCAGGATTTAGGAATTTGGGCTCAATTGCAAAAACATGTTCTGAGCAAATACATATTTAATTGATCATCAACTTCTTGAAAGAGGTCCTTCCTAAATCTTTTCTCTAAGATAGAAAATCTGATTTCTGGGCAAGGTACCAAGTTTTTCCTTCCCTGTATCTATTGAGAGACCTTAATTATCCAGGGCCAACAAGAGGGGAGCTAGCCCTTTTGGAATCAAAATGCTGTGTTTAAAGAAAAAAAGGTGGCTTAAAGGATGTTTCTTCCTCCCTCCCACCCCCATATCCAACCCCTTATTCCTATATAAAATTTTTAGAAATGCAGAATGGTTTTTTTTTTCTGGTTTGGAACAAAAGTCTTTTACATCTCCAGCTTTCCTCTCCCTTCCTACCTACCCTCCTTCTAGTCCTTCACCTCCTATACCTGATTCCATAGTCTCTACAAGGATATCTCTGATTCAGAAGAAAACAAGAGCCTAGGAGACCTTAGTCCATGAGGGAGGAGTGAGTCATTCAGAACCCAAGTAAATATTTTTATAAAGTGTGAATGAGTGTTTCAGCTGAGTGAACATTTAGCTTTCAAAGGGGAAAGGGAGGGTTAGGTTGGACAAGGGGAAAAACAAAACATAAATTTAATTTTTTTTCCCTGAACATGTAAGATCTGTTTTAACTATAAGTATAAGGTAATGCTTGGAAGAACCCCCTTTAATTATTTGTTTGAATTGGATGCACACCAGTCATTGTTCATTATTCTTTGATTGCCTTTGCAAAGAATTTTGGAAAACAAGAATGACTCAGATCTTACTTTTATGGCTTAAATAAGCACATAATATGCCTCATAAACAGAAGTCACCTATTATATTATCATAAGATCTCACATCCACCCTCAGATACATCCAAATTCAAGTTCCATTCTACTCTCAAATTCTCAAACATATTCTCAAATCTTATGAGATTGTCAAAACTTCTATCAGTTTGATAAAAGGGCTGGTCTTGGTTTCTGCTTCTTACTCATTCTTTCCTTTCCTCCCCACCCTTGACTGGAATGCTCCTTCTATCAAGAATGCCTGGAGCTGCCCACTTTCTTGGCCAAATCATTTTATTCCCCTCTTCTATAAGCCTACTTGAGTCTTGCTGAATACCAGGAAAATTTCCTGACAAAGACCCTGGCTCACTCTGGATCAGCCTCTCCTCTATCTTCTTTCTCATCTACTTTGTCACTTTGTCCCTCTATCTTTGTTTCAATGTTTCTGTCACTGGTGTTTTTTGACCTCAAACGAGAGGAGGCTCGATTTTGTTTTTACTTGACTATATCATGAATAGTTTTTTTAATTGGCAACTCTATCTTGTACTTCTTTGTATCCCTCATAGGAATTAATACAATACTTTACATATCTCAACAAATGTAGAGATTTAGGGAACACATCTCAAGACAATTGTCATACCTGAGTTAAAAGGACTGAGTTAGCAAAACAAAACTGGAAGTATTGTTTTCAGTTGGAGCAATGCATTTTAAGAACATTAATAAACCAGCCATGTCATGCTCAGGAGAGGGCAAGTAAATTGGTGAACCAACACCACATCATATGGTGATTGGCTGAAGGAAGCAGTCTTTTCGACCTGGAGAAGAGAAGCCTGGAGTGGGAAATATGATCAGTGTTTTCAAAAATCCAAAGGGTTTTCAAGAGGAAAAGGGATCAGACTTTGTGGTTCAGAGAACAGAAAAGAGACCATAAACAGAAGGTACAGGCAAAGAGATTTTTTTTTTTTTGCTTCAATACAGAGTAACAAATTAATTTTACTGGATCTACCTAATCCTAGGAGAATCTTTCTTTTGGGATGCTGAGTTCACCGTCACTATAGAAATTTCAAGCAGGGTTTGAATGGTCATTCTCAGGGATGCTATGGGATTTTATGGAATACTATGGGAGGCTTTCTGCTTTGGGAAGGCAGTGGACTAGATTGCTTCTATCATGAAACAGAAATTGAAGGGATGTATATATAGGCATAGAGGCAACAAAATTATCACTTTTGGCAAATGATGTGACAATTTACTTAGAGAGTCAACTAAAACACTTATTGAAACAGCTGACAACTTCAGCAAAGTTTCAACATATAAAATAAATCCACATAAATCATCAGCCTTTCTATACATTTCCAACAAAGTCCAGAAGGAAAAGATATAAAGAGAAATTCCATTTAAAATAACTATAGAAAGTATAAAATATTTCGGAGTCTACCTGCTAGGAAATATATGAACGCAACTACAAAACTTGCCTTACATAAATATAGATCTAAATAACTGGAGAAATATTTGTGTATGGGTAGGTTGAGCCAATATAATAAAAATGATAAAACAATCTAAATTAATTCACAGATTCATACCATACCAATCATTCTGTCAAAATATTACTTAATAGACATAGAAAAATAACAAAATTCATCCAGAGGAAGAAAAGGTCAAACATTTCAAGGAAAATAATAGAAAAAACTGGGAAGGAATGGGGCCTAGCAGTACCAGATCGCAAACTATACTATAAAGTAGTCATCATCAAAGTAATTTTTTACTGGTTAAGATATAAAGAGACTGATAAGTGGAATAGATTTGTTCCATAACACATAGAAGCAAATAAGCACAGTAGAGTGGTGTTCAATAAAGCCAAAGATTCTAGTTATTGAGGCAAGAACTCATTATTTAACAAAAACTGTTAAGAAAACTAGAAACATAATCTAGCAAAAACTAGTTAAACCAAAAAAAAGAAACTAGTTAGAGGCTAACATATATATACTCACACTATGTAGCAAGATAAGTTCCCGATGGGTGCATGACTTAGACATAAAACGTAACATACACAAATTAGAGAAGTTAGAAAGTACCCATCTGATCTATGAATAGGGGAAGATTCATGATTAAATAAGAGATACAGCAGATCAGTACATAGTACATAGTGGGTACTTCATAAATTTTAGTTTATTGAATGACTTAACTGATCACAGGAGACAAAAGGGACAATCCTGATTGCATAAAATGTAAAAGTTGTTTGGTTTTGCTTTTTTTTCATAAACAAAAGCAATGCAGCTAAAACAGGAAGATAAACAGGTAAATGGGAGAGTGGGGTTTATAGCAAGTTTTTCTGACAAATCTCCCATCTATATGACATGGTGTGTGTTTGTGTGTGTGTGTGTGTGTGTGTGTGTAATTGGTTCAAATTTATTTAAAAAAAAAGAATGATTCCTCAATTGATAAATTTTCAGAGGATGTGAAACAAGCAGTTTTCAGAGGAAGAAACCCAAGCTATCAATAACCATATTTTAAAATGCTCCAAATCTACTCCATAACCATCAATTGATAAAAGTTGGCAAAGTGAACAAAAAAGGAGAATGATAAATGTTATAGAAGTTATGGGAAACTGGTATGTTAATGTACTGCCCTTAGTATAGCTATGCACTAGTCCAGTCATTCTGGAAAGTAATTTAGAGGCATGCTCCAAAAGCTATTAAATTGTGCAAGAGTACATGGTTATAATTAAATAATACCCCTACTAGGTCTATACCTCAAGGAGGTTAATGGAAGAAGAAATGGATGCATGTGTACAAAATAATTATAACAGATTTTTTGTGGTTGCAATGAATTGGAAATTCTTTTGTGCCTATTAATTGGGAAATGGCTAAATAAATTATGTTATCCGAATGTGATGTAATATTTTGCTATAAGAACTAATGAAGGGTATGACTGCAGAGAAACCTGAGAAGACTTATATGAACAGATACACAGTGAGCAGAACCAAGAGAACAATTTATACAAAGACAACAATATGATTTTAAAAAAAAACAATATTGAAAGTATTAGCACTCTGAACAGTATAATGACTAATTCTGATTCTAGAAAACTCATAATGAAACATACTACCCATCTCCTAATAAAGAGGTAATGAATTCAAAGGGCAGATTGACACCATTTTTGTTTGTTTGTTCCAATATAGAAATTTGTTTTGCTTGACCATACATGATAATAATAAGGCCTTTATTTTCCTTGCTTTCTCAGTGGGAGACAGGGCAGGTGGGAGAGTAAAGGCAAATTTTTCTTTGGAAAACATTTTAATTCTAAAAATAAACAAATATTTATAAAATAAATAATAAGATCTTCATAGAAGTAATTAGAAAATATAAAAAGGCAATATGGAATGTCTATTGTAAAACCTTGAATATAGTTGAGAAAAGCTAACTTATCCCTGGAGTTGCTATGCTGTCCAATCCAAGGTTCTTTTTTCACAATAACAATCATTCCTTGGGGATGTTTTATTTGTTCGGTTTTTTTTTCATGAATGTAGGTTTTCCCCAAGCCAGAAAAAAATAAAAGCATTATGAATAGTTTTATTGTTTTAATAGAGATGGATAGGAAATTCTTTTTCAGTTGTCATTTTTAAAATGTTTCATTTATAGTTCAGTGTTATTTGAGTGAAAGTGGTAATAGTTTCTTTTGTTGTTACAGACATATCTGCTTTTCACTATAGAGACTTGAATGCATAAGTGTTGAGGAATTTTTAAATGGGACTTGTATAAAACATGAGTCAAAAACAGGAGAAAACAGCACTCAATTTTTGAACTCCAAACAAAGTGAAATGCAATATGATTTCTTTTTATTAAACTAAGAATAAAGGCTTGGGGCGGGGGGTGGGGGGAAGCTAGCACAAAACAAAACAAAAAACCAACTTGGTGAACTAATTCAAATCAGAATCTCTCTTCCCTCTCCCCCTCTGTCTTTCTCTCCCCCCCCCCCCCATCAGCTCTCAACTCAATTCAGATGACTCCCACATCTATATATCCAACCCCAATTTCTCCCATGGACTCCATCCCTGTATCACTAATTGTCCTGTGGATGTCACACAGCCATCTTAAGTTCAACATGTCTAAAACTGAATTTGTTATCTTTCCCCCAAAATCTCCTCGTTTCAAACTTCCCAATGTCTATCAAAGGCACCACTATTTTTTAGTGTCTCAGGTTGTTAATCTCAGCATTATCCTCAATTCCTCATTCTTGTCTCATGCTACATATTCAGTCAACTGATAAATCTTGCCATTTCTCCCTTCATAACATTCCTCACATTCAACTGATTCTTTCTCCACTCACACATCTACCACCTTAGTTCAGGCTCTCATCACTACTCTCCTAGATTATTTCAACAGCCTCCTAATTGGGTTCCCTGCTTCAAGCCTCTCACCAATCTAGTACATTTGATATACTGCTACCAAAGTTTTTCTTAAATCCAAATCTGACCATGTGTCTCCCCTACTCAACTAACTTCAGTGGCTTCCTTTTGCCTTTAGAATAATTGCTTTTAAAGCCCTCATCAACCTGTCCTCAACTTGTTTTTAGGTTCATTGGTTGACTTCACCTCTCATATTCTACAATTCAGCCAAACTGACCTCTTATTTTCTACATTCACAAAACTCTCACATCTCTCGGTCTTTGTATCGGCCAACTCACATTCCTGGTATATACTTCCTCTTTACCTCCATTTCATGGTCTCTTCCTTCCTTTAGGATATAGCTCAGTTACTATCTGTTCTGCACGAAGCTTTTCCTGATCCTCTCCCCTAACTGATAGTTCCCTTCCTCCCATAGTACTGCTATTTAACTGCTTTATGTGTATATAGTCCCTTTATTATTTATGTTGCATGTATTTTATATGTATTTGTCTTCCCCATTAGAATGTAAACTCATTGTGAATAGGGATCATTTAACACTTTGTACTACACAGTGCCCAACATATTACTGTTGTTGTTCAGTTGTGTATGACATTTAATGAAGCCATTTGGGATTTTCTTGGCAAAGACACTGGAGTGACTTGCCATTTCCTTCTCCAGCTAATTTTACAGATAAGGAAGCAGAGACAAGCAGGGTTAAGTGACCTGCCCAAGGTCCCATAGCTAGTAATGACTGAGGTCACATTTGAACTCAGATCTTCCTGAGTCCAAGCCTTTATCAACTTCACTACCTAGCTGCTACCTGGCATATGCTAGGTGCTTAATAAATCTTACTGACTGATCTCAGTTGAAAATCTTTTGTTAGTCCTTCACAAATGTAACATAATTTGGTTTGGGCTATTCTCCAGAATATTTACCTTTTATCCCATTGAGGAATAAAGACTTTATTACCTTTTTAAGAAATACAGTTAGTAAGAGTTGGAAAAGATTTTTTGGATAAGGGTCCCCACACAGTGTAGCATGGATGGACCACCCCACCTGGCTCTGGGGAGGAAAAATAACTAGTCCTGCCTCATTTGTGGCCAGGAAGGAAGAACTAAGGCAAAGGAGTGAGACAGCTCATTGGTATAGTTAGAGAAATCCATTCAGCAACCAATTAGGAAATTCTCTTTCATCTGTCATTGGAAACTTAGGAGCTATCATCTTTTCTGGCTGGGCAATAAATTCATTATTATATTGCACAAGTCCCTCAGTCACCTAGGCAGAAATAAGCTTTCCCCCAACCCCAAATCTAGTTTCCACATGGAGGACTAGAACCAGACAGAAAGTATTTGCTCTTACTCCAAGGAGTGACCCCATCCCATTCCATACTCTAGTATACTTATACATGTAAACGAGTTATGTATATGTTACAAGGGCCTGGCTAGTGGAGCTATATCTTCTCAACATGCACAATATTCTCTGCCTGCTAGAAGAGATCCACATAGAAGAGGCTGGAAGCCTGCTTCTAGGCAAGTATGATGACTCACAAAGGAAAGTCCCTGCTCTTTGGCTGCATGGGCAGGTACTTAGTAACTGGTCTGCTGCCCATTATATAAGGAAGCAGACTTTTGAGGGACTAAGATAGAACTGGGGTACATTTTTTAAAAAGCACTAATTAGGCAAAGAGAATCTCTTACTATTCTTTCTCAGTAGGCTGACTTGGGTGGGGGAAGAGAAGCGGGAGAGACATACCATAAACCTCTAGAAGAGGACAGGCCTTGGACCTTTCCCACATGAGGTCAATCTATGAACTATGGATGCAGGTCTCTGTCCTTTGTCTCAGTATATGTTCTTTCTTGCCTTAGGGGAAGGATAATTGGAGATGATTACAACCTTGAGAGCTACAAAATGTTATATCATTAAGCCCAGAAGTCTGAAAGCTGGAGTCCATACTGGGATTTGCAGATAGCCAAATGGTGATGAACAAAGTCTTGATCTGTTTGACTGACATAGATAGAAGAGAGAGACAGGAGAGAACCATAGTGATTCATCCATTGGCTCCAGCAAATACAGATGGAGGTGAACTTGGTGGTATGAATGCTATGTCTAAACTGATTTAAGTTTGAACCCACTTTCCCCAGGGATCTAAACTGATAGTATAGGGAAGTGATGAAGGGGAAACCCTTTGAAATTTCTTTTCTAGTTACAGCTTAAGGGTAAGTATCCCTTTGTTAAAGTTAATGGATGCAATTCTTCAAATGAAACTGAAGCACTGGTAGTTAACATTATTAAGTACCTACTAAGTGCCAGGCACAGTGAAGTGCTTGGGATACAAAAAGAGGCAAAATACAATCCCTGCCTTTAGGAAGTTACAATCTAAAGGGGAAGAATACACTGTAATGGGAGCTCGGACTAATAGCTTTTGGAGAAAAAAAAAAACCCTTTCAAGCCCCCAGGGTGTAACAGCAAGCACCCTAGCATGCCTAGGGCGGCTACTAGCACAGGTTCTTAGATCTGCTTTTCTAAAGGAAAGCAACTCAAAATGGGTTAACAATCTTACTTTAATCAAACATATCATTTACCTAGTTCAGGAGGAA
>JAQQSV010004442.1:0-14829 GCA_028646515.1 Pseudochirops corinnae | reverse complement strand
TTTTCGTGTTAAATGTCTGAGGCCAGATTTGAACTCAGGTTCTCCTGACTCCAGGGCCGGTGCTCTATTCACTGTGCCACCTAGCTGCCCCTGGTAAGAGTATGTTGTAGGGTTGAGCAGAGCCCATAAGAAGCTGGGAGTCAGAGCAAGCTAGATGGTTAGGAGGAAAGCATGCTTTCAAGGGAGACAGATAGGTTTGTAAGTAAATATTGGTCTTATGTTGGTTTGTGGGAAGGCTAGAGGATGGTGTGGCTCTCTGTGCTATTATGGTTTATTAACTTCTTTGCTGCTATGATAGAATTGGCTTACTGGTTTTGGTTTTCTGATATCTGAATAAATGTTTTGCTTCTGTCTTATACATGGAGAGTCTGTTATATTTTGTGATTGAGCACTCTCAGTGTATATTTACAGTGACCATGGGCACTGTGAATATTGAATTGGTGCTTCATTTCCTTGTTTATAAAATGGTTATAATAGTAATGTCCTCTTTTTATCTCACAGAGTTGTTGTGAGGTTAACTAAAACACATGAAAGAACCTAATAAACTCTAAAATGCCACATACAACTATCATGCAAATTTAGGCCAGAGTTTGGGTGAATGACACACAGCTTTGCTTGAATGAGTTCCAATGGTTTCTTAATATTCACTTCCAAGTAAAACATAGGAGAATATGGATAGATGAATAATAGTTTAATCAGGGATGGGATCATATGTGCCCTCCATCACCCCTGTTATCCAATTATCTTACTATCTGGGGCACTATGTTAAGTGGTAGACTAGTGGAGCAATAGGATTTCCCCTCTGGTTGAATGCACAAAGCTGTTGGGCCCTGGATTTCAGCAGGATTTTCAGATGAAAAATCTTCTTTGGTCAAATTGTCTAGGGGGTGATATGATCAGGGAACATGAAACAGCAGCAAAATGATGGTCTCTACAATAGCTAGAAAGGTCTACTCAGAATGAGGAAGATAGAATTATAACTGTGTCGCATCAGTAAGCTTACTGGAGAATTTCAGTGGCTAGTTCCAACCAGAACTGGGTTCAGTTTAAACCTTAGATGTTCCCTGCTCCAGTACCAGATTTACATAACAAGAGACAGACTTAGGGAAGCGGAGTCATAGACTTCTCTAGCTACCCCACAGGTAACTTAATATTACCAAGGGCAGCACTGTATAGTGCCAAAACAGCTAGTCTCTAAGTCAAGATGACCTGGGTTTGAGTCTTGTCTTTGAAATATATTGACTGACGGCTTTATGAATGTCACTTCAACTCTTAGTGCCTTACATAACTTTCTAAGTCTATAAATGACAAAACAATTGCTGATTTGCCTTGACACAGGGACTTTCCTCACTGAAGAACTCTATACACCCAATATTATAATCACAGATCTTGATCCTTTCTTCCCCATCTTCCCCTGACTACTCCTTCCCCTTTAATGAATGATATAGACAGACACTTACCTTGGCCTTCGATCTATAAAATGCAGGCATGAGGGGATTAGGGTAGGAAGAAAGAGAAGGAAGGAAGGAAGAGGGGAAAGCATGTTGTGGGAGGAGGGATCATAATAAAACTGGTGACTTATAGCTGGTCAGCAGCCCATTAGATCTCTCCAATGAAGGGGAAGTTTATCTAAAGCAGTTACATGACAAAACTGCAAATTGCTTTTGTCCTGCCCACCCCTATCCCACCGAATTTTGGTGAGGTTAGAGGTCACAAAATTATGGTAGTAAAGAGATTCATTCCTCACTGTGGGATGGGCATGGGGGAAGAATACAGCCTCTTGTATTGCACCATGTTTGACAGTTTTAAAAAAAATATTTGATGTAAAGTTATGCTGATACCTATTAAATAAATCTGTATATTACAAATCAGAATCTTTGCAAATGCACCAGTTTTAGAAACATATAGCTATAACATAGCACTACTTCAAGTTGAAGTTTACAAAATATGAAATGCTTTTGCCTCTTATAAACTCTTCCATTGTGCTTTCCCACCTCAGGCCATGGTCACAACTGCTTTCTATGTTTAGTGTGCTGACCTCCATTTTTGACTAGTAAAATCCATCCAGTCCTTCAAGGCCAAGCTCAGCTATTACCTCCTCCATGCAGTCTTCCCTGATAGTGGTGCTTGTTACTAGCTTTACTATGTTCTGTCTATCCTCCCCTTAAGCTAATTTGCAAAATGTTTTTTTTAATGTATACATGTTTTGTTATTCTTACTAGATTGGAAACCTCTTGAGAATAGGGAGCAAATTTCATTTATCATGGCATCTTCTTTGGAAAAACAGATTGCAAATGAGGATGAAGATGATGAACTCCTTTATAATAGAACTTTACAATTTACAAAGTATTTGCCTATATTATCTTATTTGATCATGTTTAAATAAATACACATTGAACAAATAAATGCATCTTGATAATTGGTTTATCATGATATAATTTTCTTCTGGAGACTTTAATACTTTCACTAAAGTGGATGTATGCCATGAATTTAGAACATAAATGTGTCTAAAGAAAACATAAGAAACTACTTCTCATTTTTTCTAAACAAAAATATTCTAGAATGCATTTTAAATTGAGAAATACAGATGTTTAAAGATATAGCTAACAAAGTTAATATGTTTATTAAATATAAGTATTTTAATATTTTGTATATGCATTTAAAACCCTTTGAAGTAACTTAGTGAATTGAGAAATTATGAAATTCCATGAATGATAACCTATTTATGTGGTATGTTAAATTTACCAAGTTGATAAAAATGACTTTACTCCTTGTTCCACTATAAAATAAAATGTTGGGGCATCTAGGTGGCACAGGGAATAGAGCACTGGCCCTGAAGTCAGGAAGACCTGAGTTCAAATATAGCTTCAGACACTTAACACTTATTAGCTGTGTGACCTTGGGCAAGTCACTAAACCACAATTGTCCTGCCTTTCCCCTTCCAATAAAAAAAAAAAAAAACAAAATCATAAAATAAGATGTTTTCCTGTGAGGGGAAATTCTTCAGAAGAGTTAATAACTTGTGGCCAGAGGCAGCCATTAAGATGACATGATGCTCAGTATCATCCCAGGTGTGCTAGTCCATCTTTAGCTCTCTGATTCCTAGGAGATCTTGAGCACTTTTAAAACTTGTGATACTTTCATAGCTTTACCGTTTCCTCACTGCCAGGTGTACTGTTCCACTTTCCACCCTACCCAGTTGCACAGAACGTCTTCCACGTTTAGCAATCCTTTCTCCTGATTCCAAGCTAGTAAGTCTTTCATACTTGTTCCTCATCTCTTAACTGTCTCATTAAGTTGGGGTTTACTGGCTAGATTTCTTTCTCAAAGACCAAGTCCTAAACCCAATTCGCTCTGAAGCTCATAGATTGGACAACAAATAGGTCCCTGCCCTCCTAGAACAGAGTGAATATAAATAGTAAATATTAACTGTTTCTCTTTTGACCAGCAGCCCTGAAGGTTTTTTCCTCCCGGTATTATATACATATATTTGTATATGTTTTTGTGTATATGTATGCATGCATGCATGTATGTATATTTGATTAAAGTGGTCGTCCCTTGACTTACTTCTTAAAGAATTCACTGAACGGGCATTGCCTCACTTGAAGTGAGAATCTGAAAAGACCTTAGCCTAAAAGGGCCAGGGTTTCCCATTGCATCCTGGGCCATCTCCAGTTGTCCTGATGAATATCAGGCCACTGGCTCAAGATGGCTCTGGAGGACAAAGTGAGACTAGTGACCTCGCACAGCCCTACCTCCCTCCCTCCCTCAAATCCAAGTCAATTGCATGTCATGTCATCATTCCCTGATGTCATGGTTCTCTTCAAGAACAAAGGACAAACACAATCTATCCTAGCATGGAGGTACATCAAAGTGGTGAGCTTAGTTTAACCTGAACTGATTCCTGAGTTGGCCTAGGGGCCCAGTGGTGATGATTAGGAGATTGTTAGCCTCATTGTGTTTTTTTTTTTTTCCAAATAATATTACAATTAAATGGGTAGAGGGATATGAGATTGTGCAAGTTGGTGGTGGGAGACATGTTGGTATGATTTTGATATTTGTCCTGATTTTATCTATGAGAAAATCATCTTGCTTCATCTTAGTACCTTAAAACAATGTAATTTTACAAGCTAGTATGAATAAAATTGTTGGTGCTAGAACAAACCAGAACCACAATCAGAAATTCAGGATCCAATGAGGGTTTATTGAGTTTGCCAGGAAGGGAACTCCACAGAGCTTTTGAAGGAAGAAAATGGCAAAGCTTATATAAGTTTCAATTTAGGCAGAAGATCAGTTGGTATGGGATATCTCTAGATTGAACAAAGTTTATTACTTGGGGCTTGCAGGCTAGGAACAGGGCAAGTGATATCCCTATTGGTGAAGTTAGTAAGAGGAAAAATTCTTTAGATTAACTATCTCTTATAACCCATTGTTGTTCAGTTGTGTTCGACTCTTCGTGATCCTGTATGGGATTTTTTTGGCAAAGATACTGGATTAGTTTGCCATTTCCCTCTCCAGTACCCTAACAGATAGAACTATTCCAGATATTTGCTGTTTCAGCAGTTAGGAAGGTTGCAAGCAATGGCAGAAGCTACAATACAAATAGGATGGGAGAGAAAGTGGTAGTTCTCAACCTGTGGGTCACGACCCCTTTGGAGGTCGAATGACCCTTTCACAGGGGTCACCTAAGACCACTGGAAAACATGTATTTCCTATGGCCTTAGGAAGCAAGACACTGCTCCTCCATCCATCTCCAGACAGGTCCGCCCACATGCAGATACGCCCACATACGAGTATTAAAGCGTTGTGACATTAGGAAGGTTGAGCACTACTGAGATAAAAAAACTGCAGACATACTGGAAAGTGGCTTTAGTTTTCTTGGCTACCCATACTCATCTCTAATTTTAAAGGGTTAATTTTAATCCTATCTCTGCTGATCTTTTTGATGATTTTGTTTTTCCATTTGTGTAACACTGGTTTCTTTATAAATTTTCATTAGAATACTATGGAGGTAATATGAAATAGGAGATTGAGAATCCAAAGTGCAGTTGCCCTAAAATGTACATAAATTTTGCAGATCACTTGAAGATGTTTTAAGTGAAATATCACGTCAACTTGACATCAAGTTAACTATCAAAGGGCATTATTTTTATTCTTAAGATTACCTTTGTTTTTCTGTTTGGTATTTATGCTTATCACCATTATTGCTGTCATTGCTAACAGTGAGTTCCTACTATATGTAAGACTATTTAGTAACTAAGAATGAAGGAAAGCAAAAGTTATGTTCTCTGCCTTCGAGGAGCTAGTATAGAAGATGCACTCAAAAAGATAACTCCAGAGTATTTTGAGTACTAAATGATGGTATGGTCATGTCATCTTTCTTTCCCATTTCCATGACTGATCTAATTCTTTAGCACTAGTAGTTCTATTCTTCTGTAGGAGATGTGTTGGTGAAGCTAGTGCAGGACATGTAACTTCCCAGAGATAATGAAGGGTGGTAGAAAGAGTCAGGCGAACTGTCAGAGATGAGAGAATCAAAGCTGAGATAAGAGCCAGAGAGAGCCAGCACAAGAACAAGCCTTGCTCCCTGCTGGGCATCATTCTGAGCCTTCAGGTAGTATTTATATGAGGGATATTTTTATTTGCATATTCATGAAGCACTGTGATATGTATTGAACAGACTAATAACCAAAGATTTCTTTTCTTTGTCTTAAAAGAAATGACAGGATGTCCCAGCAAAAAAGAGCTGGCCTTGGAATTGGGAAAGACCTGGTTTTGAGTCTGATATCTCAACATTTTCTATTGGTTGGCAAGTCAATTTCCTTCTTTGTAAAAGGGGGGTAAGTACCTTATAGGGCTGCTGTTGAGATCAAACACGAAAATATGCATCAAGCCCTGTGTGTACCTTGAAGTGCCATATACATGTCAAACATTGTTATTACTGTTATTTTTTCTCTTCCTTTTTGATGGAATTTAGTTAGAAAGAGCCTGAGGACAAGTTGTTAACTGGAATAACCTGTTATTCCTTTATATTTAATGTTCTGTGTTTACCATGTGGTTGAATAAAATGAGTGACTTTGTAATTGAATATTAGTATTAGGATGTAAGCTTATTCTCTATAGACTCACTGAAAGCATCCTCAGAATAACTCCAGCAGCAGATAAGACAATTAAAGTGATTTAGAATTTCCCGTTTGCACATAGTTTTAATTTCTTCTAGTAGGTTGCTACTTTTTTAAAGCTTTCATTCCATGTAGTTTGGAGATTTTGAAGAATTGGTTTGGTGACATCATTTAAAGCATCATTCTTACAATTTTTATGGATCAATGTTATATCCTGGACATTGTGGGCAACAATTTTACTAAAATAACGTTCTAGTCTAGGGCCAGTAGAGCAGTAAGGGCACATAGGGGACAGAGGACTAGATCTGGAGTCAGAAAGACCTGAGTTCAGATACAGAATCACATGCTTAATAGCTGTGTCACCCTGGGCAAGTCACTTCACCTCTTTGCCTCAGTTTCCTCATATGTAAAATGTGGATAATAATAACACATATTTCGCAAGGTTGTTTTGAGGATCAAATGAGATAATAGTTGTATAGTGCTTAGTACAGTATCTGGTCCAGAGTAAGCACTATACACATAGTAGCTGTTATTATTGTAGTAGTTGTAGACTAGTAGTAGTAGACAACTATTACTATTGCTGCTATTACTACTACTACCACCACCACTACCACCATTACTACTTACTGCTTGCTACCACTATCACCACCACCACCACCATCACTACTACTACTACTACTACTACTACTACTACTACTACTACTACTACTACTTACTACTACTCACTACTACCACCACCACTATCACCATCACCACCACTACTTCTACTACCACTACTGCTACTTACTAACACCATCACTACCACCACCACCACTACTACTACTACTACCACTACTACTACTTACTACACCATCACCACCACCACCACCACCACTACCACCTTTCACAAATGCTTCATGAGAAGAAGAAATTCCAACCTACCTCCCATAATACCAAACTGAAGGGAAATTCTGCTGGAGTTCCAAGTCAAAAGTTAAGAAGACAGAAGAGAAAGAGAGCCAAAATTGTATGTCCCTTTAAAGTCTACTGATTAAGCAAACTTCACTGCTCGGTCTCCAATCCTCTTTGATGCTGCTCAAAGTTGGGGGGTAGGAGGAGGCTCACAGGAAGATCATCCAGAAGCCTCAGGTTTAGCATATCCCTTATCAAGGGATGTAACAAGACCCCCCACCCCCATCAGCAAAGGGTCAAGCCACATGTTTAGCTTTTGGGGAAGTGCTCTAGTCTAGGATATGATAGTGGTTATGGTTTCCACTAATTACTCTCCAATTGAGTATGAGATGATTTTCTTACAAGTAATCTCGTGTGTGTGTGTGTGTGTGTGTGTGTGTGTTTTCATGCACCTGGATTATGGTAATTTGAAATAGTCTCCTAAATTCAGGAACAGAGCTTTCCTGATCCTATCCAAGGCATATTTCTCATCTCTTTTTGTGTATGGCTGTGTCTCTACCATTAACAGAGCTCCTATGGCACAGGCCAGATAGGCAGCTGCCCCGAGGGGATGCAAATGGGTGATTGTGCCCACTGTGCCCACTGTTCTTTTGTCTCAGGATTGGGCTGAAGTCCCTGATGAATGCCATTCCTTAATTTGCTGATGCAAATTCATTCTTCACATAGGTAGATATAACCAAGAGAAATTCATATTTATGCCAAATCTAGAGCGATTTCTTTCAAAGAAGAATGAAAACCTTATTTTGCCTTACATAAAAAAATCTTTACCCCCAAAGGAATCCAATGAGAGAGAGAGAGAGAAGAAAGAAACCAATTCCAAATGCCAAAAGCATAGCAAAACAAAATCCCATTGCCACCATGTCCAAAGGACCTCCCCAGTTTTTTTTGGCATCGGCCTGAGTTCAGAACATTTCCTAATTGGGAACAATAGGAACAATAAGCTGATATAAAGCTTAATGTTTGTGCTGAAAGACTAATGTCTAAATGAATAGTCTACAAATAAATAACTGGAGATAATTTGCTAGCGGTACGTTGCTGTGGCTTTGTTCTTCATTTCCTATCTATTTTTCCTTGTAATATGTGGTTTGATTATTTGAAAAAATGATTACCTTTATTTCTTTTTTAGGGCTGGTGTGAGGCTAATGGGACAAATGAATGTTGCTTTTTGTGGGAAATTATGACAGAAGAAATCAAGTTGACTGTCATATGTTTCCAGTTACTAAAGCTGGATAGATATAACTCTTTTTAATGGTTAGGAGAACCATGGGACCTCATAGAGCAATCGACGATGAGAACTTTGAGGTAGAAGGTTCCAGAATAGACTTTGATTTATATATCTATGAAGAGACTAGTTCAGTCCTGAAGCCTGGTCTTGGTTGTTCCTGATAAGACAACTTGGCTGTTCAGAGTTCCTAGACATTAAAGAGCATGGATTCTAATAAAATAAACTTATTTCCTAAGTAACTTGAAGTCTTAAACAATGTGCCAATACACTACTTATCTAGTTGCTAGCCTGCTTACGGTTTTTAAAAATTTTTTTAAATTTTAGTTTACATCATTGATTTCCACGAAATTTTGAGTTACAAATTTTCTCCCCATCTTTCCCCTACCCATCGCCCCAAAACAGCCATCCCATTGTATCCCCCCTCCCCCAATCTATTTTCTCTCCTATGTCTTCCCCCCTCACCCCTCTGACTTTCCGGTAGGGCAGAATGGATCTCCCAACCACAGTGCCTGTGTATCTCAAGTTCCAGTTGGATGTAGTTAATAATAATAATAATAATAATAATAATTGTATATATATACATATATATTTTTAACATTTGATTATAGAACTTTAAATTCTAGATTCTTTCTCTTCCTCCCTCATCACCCACTCCCACTGGAAGGACAAGCAATCAAATACACTGCCTACAGTTTTAATCCTTTGCAAAAGGATTTCCCTTTTAGGAAATAAGTAGAAAAAGGTACTTGTCACAAACTACTTTCACTAAAGCTAGGCCTTTATTACTGATATGCTCATTAGGAGCCTTATTGACTGCTTATTTTTAGTAAACCTGATTATTTGAATGAATGAATGAATGAATGAATAAATCAATGAATGTATGAAACACATTGCTTAAGTGCTTATTGTGGGCCAAGCACTGTGACATGCTAGAGACAGCCTGAAAAAGGAGTCTGTACTTGTTCTCAAGGAACTCATATTTTAATTCAGAGAAACAAAACATATAGATGAGCTTAGCTACGGTATGAACTGAAAATCTGAGAAGTCCTAAGAATTCAGAGGCATGGCAGATGGGGAGGCCTAAGAGTTTTTGCAAGTCATAGAGTACTTGCATCTGCCCCACAAGGTGAGAAACCTAGAGAGGAAAGGCCTGCCACCCCTGGGAATAGGGAGGTGGTCTAAAGGTCAGAGTGAAGCAGCTATTTTAGGTTCACTGTGGCTTGAAGGAGTAGGAGGATCAGGGAAAAGGAACTTTGGAAGAAAGATTGGTGATAGATTCAGGGGCACATAGCATGGAGAAGGGTGAGGGTAATCCCCCATAGTGCCAGCTTTGGCTGGGGTCTTTCAGGTACCCATGGATTGGGTATGGAGCAGAGGAAGAAGTAACAGCATATTGGTAGAACACATAACCTATGAGTAGCCGAGATACTGACCAGGAACCCAGGAAATGTTCCAAGACTTAGAGGAGGGCCTCTCGTGTGATCAGAGAATTCTCCTGGAGTTGCTCATGATCAAGAGTGAATTGCATGAGTGCTAGGGAGTATGGAGGAGAATACTCACATGAAAGAGACCATGGAGACATTAACATAGGGAGCATGTAATTTCTCAGTTCGCAGCAGATTAAAAATGACAAAATAAAAGAGGCAAAGTGTAGAGAAGCTCTTAGAAGCTAGTTGACACCCCACAGTCTGATATGGAGGATTGTTGTATGTCTGACCTTCTTGAAGAGGGCCATGGTACCAGGGAAATGATGATGTGACTTGCAGTTGACTTGATTTGAGTGAGGCAGGGCTGTGCAAAATCACCAGCCTCACTCTCTCCTCCAGAGCTAAATGGGTTCAGTGACCAGATATTCATCAGGATAACTGGAGATGACCCAGGATGCAATGGGAGACCCTGGTCCTTTTAGGCAAAGGTCTTTTCACTTAGAGGGAGGTAATGCCCATTCAGTGAATAGGCCTCTTCACTCACTTCTTAAAGAGATATGGAGGCTAGATACGGAAAATTTTTAAAAAATCAGTAAGTCAGTCAACAAGCATATATTAAGTGTTTACTGTGTATCAGCCATTGTGCTAAACTCTGGGAATAACACGATCCTTTTTCTTGAAGAGCTAACATTCTAATTGTGGAGACAATTTTGTCTGTGTAAGAGACGTAGAGACTTGATGGAAAGTAATCTCAGAGGGAAGGCACTAGTACAGTTATCCTTTCTACATCCATGTAAAATCTTTTTGACCCTTCCTTCATACCAGAGAAGTCTAAATTATTATGGTATTAAAAGAAAAAAGGTTGATATTATACAAAACTATGCATCTGCTTTATTCATTTCTGAGTTTCTAAATTTTTTCTGTGTCATCTGCTGGTCTTCATGTGTTATCTGTGACTTTCACAAAACTCTCAAAATATTCCCATTTAATTTCTTATGTGACCTTTGATACATCAAAACTGCAATGGGGAAAGTTGGGATGTGGAAAAGATGACTGGATCCAAGAGGACTGGGAAGGAGCTCCTGTAAAAAGTGGGATTTGAGGAGGATCTTCAAATAAGCCATAGAATTCCTCCAGTGAGAGAGAGAGAGAGAGAGAGAGAGAGAGAGAGAGAGTATCCTAGGCAAATGAGATAGCCAGTGAGAAGGCATACAATTGGGAGATAAAACACAGAACAGTTGAATAAGTATATTTATTGTAGTTTTATACCTGTAAGTTAAGTTGTTTTCCAGTTATGTTTTACTCTTTATGATCATATTTGGAGCTTTCTTGGAGTGCTTTGCCATTTTCTCCTCTGAGGAAATGGAGGTAAACAGAGTTAATTCACTTGCCCAAGGTCACACATCTAATAAGTGTCTGAGACTAGATTTGAAGTTGGGAAGACGAGCCTTCCTGACTCCAAGGCTGGTGCTCTAGCCACTGTGCCACCTACTTGCCCCAACATGTAAATGTAAAACCATATTAAAAGTATTTTAAGAAAATATTGTTATGTTTAGTCTCCTTTGTTTAAGAAGGTAGAAAAGTATCTGAAAGGGCAGTCTCACTACATAATGGTAATATTTTGACTGATTTCCATCCAGAAATGGTGAAATTAAAAAAAAATAAACTTTTGGCACTTGAAGGTACATACCTTGGTTATCTAGAAAATTAATTCATACATTTCTCTGATAAAGCTTTACTACAATGCCTACTCTGCTGAAAAATTGTTGGGTACAAGGTCTTATTAATACATTGTTTGTTGGTCATCTGAAGGAGAGTCCAGTTAAGTAAAGAAAACCTTATTATCAGAAAGTTGCCTAAGAAATGGTGATTATTTCTTGGTCACAAGTCATGAAGCTATTACTGTTGAGTGGAAGGGCTTGAGAGAGACTTGAAATTTTAAGCTTCAGCTTCTCATCCATGATATGGGAACAATAATACCTATACAATGCTTACTTCACAAAATTGTTATAATATTCAATAAAGTGATGTATATAGAACACTTTCCAAACTGTTAAGTAGAATGTAAATGTCTACTAGTTTTGTACTGATCCTCTGACCACAAAAATCTGTAGAGAAAGTCAGCCATAGGGATGAGAAGGTATAGAAAGTATCCAAGAATGAAATTCTGGTCACAAAGAGGAGCAATGAGAAATCATTTGTGGAGGCCAGTATGGATGCACAGGGAACTTATTAACCAACCTATATTAAAAAAGTATTTCCCCCAATTACTTGTATAAACAATTTTTAACATTTGTCATTGTTTTTAAAGTTTTGACTTCCAAATTTTATCTCTCCCTCCCTTACTTCCCCCTCCCTGAGATGGCAAGCAATCTGATATAGGTTATACATATGAAATCATGTAAAACATTTCCATATTAGTCATTTTGTGCAAGAAGACTGGAACAAAGAAAGCAAGGAAGGAGGGAAGGAAGGAAAGAAGGAAGGAAAGAAGGGCAGAAGGAAGGAAAGAAGGAAGAAAGGAGGGACAAAAAAAGACAATAAGCTTCAGTATGTATTCAGACAATCTCAGTTCTTTCTCAGGAGGCCAATGGCATTTTTCATTTTGAGTCCTTTGGGATTATCTTGGATCATTGTATTGATGAGAATTGTTCTTCATCATACAATATTGCTGTTACTATGCACAATATTCTTCTTGTTCTTCTCATTTCACTTTGTATCAGTTCATGTAAGTCTTTCCAGGTTTTTCTGAAACTATCATGCTTGTCATTTCTTACAGCACAATAATATTTCTTTATAGCCACATAACTGGTTCAGACATTCCCCAGTTGATAGGTATCCTCTCAATTTCCAATTCTTAGTTACCACAAAAAAGCTGCTGGAAATATTTTTGTACAAATAGGTCCTCCCCCCTTTTAATTTCTTTGGGATACAGCTTAGCAGACCAACTAAAATTTTTAAAAGATGTATATAGAATGGAAACCAGAACAGGTTAACAAAAGGTGAATACATGGTGATAAGGAGAAGGTCACCAGGGCTGCAGTGCTTGAGGTATTCAAATGATACTAAAATAATAGTTTTTAAAAGTTTCCTAGAGAAAATGAGATCAAAGAAGAGATATGATCATTGTTGAGAGTTAGAAGGTAACAGTCAGTGACAAAAGGACCTGCCTATTAATTTGCCTCTGTTTTTTCTTCCAAAGAGAAAGTATGAAATAGTGGAAAGAAAATTGTTTCAGAACTCAGAGAACAAAGTTTCAAGTCACATTTCTGATGCTTTTCACTGGAGGGACTTCAAGTCATTAGACCTTCTAGGCCTTAGTTTCCTCCTCTGTAAAAGAAAGGAAGGAGGGAGGGAGTGTGATGAATGAGATCCCTTCCAGCTCTTTTTCTATGATCCAATTATTCTATGAGATTAATCTTTGGACTGAAATGGTCAGAATAAAAATGGCTGACAGAAAGTTGAAATCTAGGAAAAGACACAGTAATATAGCCCTGGCTTAGTAATACCCTTGAAGAGAGTAGAAACACTTGGGGGAAGGGCTTGATCTACTTAATGGATAGAGAGTGAGTGATTAAATTCTTAAGTTCAGCCCCTCCACTTCAGACCTTTGTTAAAGGGAGTTTTTGGACCTTTCTGAATTTTAGTTTGCTCTCTGTAAAGTAGAGGTGATGATAATTGCACTACCTTCCTCACAGTTTTGTAGGAAGAATCAAGTATGACAGTTTAGATATCACTTAAATAGCATCTAAAATGAGTTATTATTTATACTTCATTCTTCCTCCTGAAAATATCAATTGATGACTCAATCTTTTACCATTTTTAAAATCTACACCATTAAGGTTTCTTGATTGGCTACGGGTTGGACTAAATTGCCACTGAGGATTCTTCCAACTCTGACATTCTTTGATTCTAGATTGGAGTACCCAGAGGGATAAAAACATGGATCTTGAAAGTATATGGAAATTTCTAATCCTGCCAGATAACCAATTATATCAGACAATTTCTAAAAGCATACCCTATAAATAATTGTATTAATACATATTCAGTTGAATGACTGTCAAGTCATCCACTGAAAGTTTCACTGACACTTCCTTGACTATTCCAAGTTTGTAGAAGACTAAAGGTAAATAATTCTGTAAGATGCTGGAGTCTCATTGATATTTTACTCTAGGATCTCCTTAATACAGATCACTCAAAACTGCACCTATTTTTCAATTGAGAGAGGAATCAGCAAAGATGTTCCAACTTGGTTGGAAAGCAGGTAGGATAAACTCAAACAAGAGACTCATGAATATAGTAGAGAATTAGGCAGAGGGATCTTCCCCTTGAGAGCTTCTTCTATAGTAGAATGCAAGAGTCTTAAAGGCATGGACCATCTTTGTTGAGTGTTATCAGCGTTTAGCACAATGCCTGGTAGACAGTAAATGCTTAACAAATGCTTGTTGAATTTCATAATTACACATTGAATTTTTCCATTACAGGCCAATGAGAAGACCTTGTTGTAATGTACAGATCACTTTGGTTTCTTTAAAGCCTCTGATAATGGAGTCAAAGTTCTGGGAGGACCTACACATCTAGGAAGGCTTCAAGTCTGAGTCTAAAATAGAATGGGGGTCTAACGACCCACTGACTTGCTGCTGTTTTGCTTTCATGTGGGTCTACGGTGTTGATATCTCATCTATGCTCAGTTGCTAAAGTATTTTACCCTCTTCATTATATATAAAAAACATCTCTTCATTAACATAAATACTATAGAACTTAAATGTTTTTGTTAACTGGTTAATCAAATTTTCTGTTGAACTAAGGGATTAATCCCTCTATAGCCTTCCCCTCCCCCCAAAAGACCTGCTATATGCCTTTTTGATCATTTTTTGTTAAAATATTTTATATGCAATAGTCCACTTTCTTGTTTTAATAAGTGCAGTAAATTGAACTCTTGTTCAGGATCTTGTGTATTATCTTTAATTACCAATTATAATTACCAATGAAAATTATACATGTTTATAAACAGAGATTGTAACAGGTATAGAAGATGCAAGAAATTGGGATGAATCTATATTGACTCAAGGATATACCTTGAGTGGAATTTACTTTGTGCCAGA
>JAQQSV010004441.1:0-14829 GCA_028646515.1 Pseudochirops corinnae | reverse complement strand
GAGAATTTCTTGAAAGTTGCTTTCTAAGTTCTGTTTTTGATCATGGCTTCCTGGTAGTCCAATAATTATTAAGTTGTCTCTCCTGGATCTGTTTTCCAGGTCAGTGGTTTTTTCAAGGAGATTATTTCACTTTGCCCTCTATTTTTTCATTTGTTTGGATCTGTTTGATAGTATCTTGTTTTCTCATGAAGTCATTTGCTTCCATTTGCTTCATTCTAATTTTGACGGAATTATTCTCTTCAGAGTGCTTTTGAGATTCTTTCTCCACCTGGCAAAGTCAACTTTTGAAGGCATTCTTCTCCTCATTGGCTTTTTGGGCCTCTTTTGTCATTTGAGTTAATCTATTTTTTAGGGTGTTGATTTCTTCAGTCAGATTGCTGACTCTCTTTTCATGATTTTCTTGCAACATTCTTATTTCTCTTCCCAATTTTTCTTCCACTTCCATTTGGTTTTCAAACTCCTTCTTCAGCTCATCTTTAGCTTTATGGCAATCTTCATGTTTTTTGGATGCCCCTGGTGGAGGTTCTCTGGCTACACTCTCCTCCTCCCTCTCTCTACCATGATCCTTCTCTTCCCCAAAGAAGGAATCTAGGGTTTGGGTGCTGTTCTTACTTTGTTTCTTATGCTTATTCTTACCCATGGTTGGTCAGTCCATGATTTTTTTTTTTAGATCTCTGTGAGGCTCTGCTTCCAGAAGGGAAAGCTCTGTCCCAAATCGTTGGGGTCCTCCTGGCTCCTGTAGCCCTCAGGAAGGTGCTGGGTCCTTTTCCTACTTACATCCAGCTCACTAGATAATGAAGGTTTACAGGACCGAAGCCCAAGACCGTGATCTGGATCCAGGTTACTCAATGCGAGAGCATTTGGCTTCTGAACAATTGCTTAGTCCTCCTGCTGTCTGCAGGCTGAGGACACGGAAGCTGCAACACAGAGGTGGGTGCAAAACCTCTGCCTTTTGCTTTCCAGCCCTGGAGGGCTTTCTGCCAGAACTCTTTTCTCCCCCGATTTCACAAGTGCCACTGACTTAGTTCTGAATGCTGTTGCAGCTGCCGCTAATGCACTCACCAGAGGCTCCTTGGCTCCTCCCAACCAGCCGCCCCTGGGGCTCAGCCAGGGCTTCAGGCCAGGCTGCTTTTGGTTCACAGTGCTGATATGGTTCCTCATAGCCGAGCTGACTTTAGTGGAAAGTATATTTGTTTGTGTTTTGGAGTTCTAGGATTAGTTTAGAGTCGTATTTTGTGGGTATTTTGGGGTGGCTATGTGAGAGCTGCAATATGTTGCTGCTCCTATGCCGCCATCTTGGCTCTACCCCCCCAGCATTTTTATTTCTTAATCAAGGTCCAAGCCCTGAAATCCTCCACTCCAAGGTTCTGACCAGTGCCAACATTGTTTGTTCTAAGGAATCTTCTGAGTTGAACATTTGGTGTTCCAAAATTCTTTTCTAACTGTTCAAACAGTCTGTCAAACAAAGAGAGGCTCCATGAAGAGTTTTGTGTAAACATTTTCGGTTTCAGCTTTCTGTCATGTAATTCTGTTGTTGAGGAGCGAGCCAAAGATCAAAGCACAGAGAGAGAAAAAAGAGAAAAGGTGTATGTTGGGGTGGGCTAGGTAGGGAATACTTCATTTCCCAGACACTGCCCAAGGATATTTATCTCGTATATTTTCAAATATATTTACAATCTCCTGGACTTCATCTTTGATTATGTCTGCACACACAGATTTTTTAATCTAACATGTTCAATCATTTGACCCAATTCCCAAAGGTATCAAGCAAATTATGTTGGCAATCCTCTCAGACAAGGGCTCAGTAATAAGGATTGTTCCCTAGGCAAAGATTTGGGGTCTATGACTGATCACAATCAATCAACAAATTAATGAGGGGACATTTAGTAAACACTTACAAGATCTCAGGCTCTGTGATAAGTACTGAGATTACAAAGAAAAAGTGAAAACAATTCCTTTCCTCCAGTAGCTTACATTGTAATTGGAGAATCTTCATAGAGTCATGACATCATAGAACTAGATAGCATTAGTTGCTTCTGAGGATGATGGGGTTCCATTTACTGGAGGGTTTTTTGTTTGTTTTTGTTTTCTGGCACAAGCTATGTGATGATACATTTAATAGAATAGTCAAAGGATTCGTCTTTGGGTAGAGTAGCTGAGGTGCCTTCTTTTTTTGGTATTCTATGGTCATCTGCTTGGTGTTGGAAATACTTTGAGTCCTACACAGTATGAGGGCCCCAGAATATGACCCTAGGTGAGGATCTGGATGAGATCTACCATCTTGTAGAGATAATTCCAATTCTGATGATTCACCAATTACTAAATGTTCACCACATACTTTGAAATCCCTAAAAAATGCATGGAAAGGTATTTGAATGGACAAAAAGAATCACAGAATTATAGATTTAGAACTGGAAAAGGCCTTAGATAATTGACTCTGATCCTTTCTCTTATAGATAAGGAAGCTAGGTTTTCTTCATCTTGCGTATTGAGATGCAGGTTTAATTATTTTCCCAAGGTCACACAGCTAATGGATGTCACTACCAGTATTCCAAAGCTCTTTGGTTAGGTTAATTAATATGAGATTTTTTTTTTTCTTTCATCATGTAAAGTTTTAAGGCCATTTCTCATTATACCACACTGCAGCAGGATGCATACATTGAAATCATCTGGAACCCATTTATAGGTGCATGTTTTTCCCATTTGTTTATTTGTTTGTTTTGGCAAAATTTGTTTATGCTCCAGAACCTGTATTAACTTTATACAAAACTAAAGTGTACACATCAAACAAATGGGAGGTTTTGGGGTTTTTTTCCTTCATTTGGTGATAGATGAAGTTGTTAAAATTAGACTCTTATAAATCAATGTTGTAAATGGAAAAGAAGGCACCTTTTTTTTATATCAACAGGGGTTCAGTGACAAGAGATGCCTGCATTTTTTATTTGAACATAATAGAAAACACAGAAAGGATATGATATGAACATAGTCCAGCTCCCAGGTAAGCAGGTTTTTCAGGAAGACAGTTTGAGACCTTTTTTGTCCGTCCATCACCTTCTACCCTCCAATAATACTTGGTCAGGTGCAATTCAACCTTCAAGGTCACTAGGGGAAGACAAAAAATGAGAGAAAGCTATTTTCCTTTACCTTCTTTGTTACGGAATAAAAGAACATAATCTGTAAAAAATCATTTACTCTTCCTCCAACAGAGCCAACACGGTTGACACAGGTGTACTGAGAGCTTAAGAGAGGAATGCCTTTGACATTTTATCCACATAGAAGTTTTGAATTATGTAAGTCCTCTTTGAGACTCACTGCTGGATATGCTCAGAACAGTAAAGCTTAAAGGTGCAAAAAACCACAAGCAGTTACTTTTAAACGTTCACATGAGCTCTGAAGTACAAAGTAAAGATGAGACAGGGAGAGGAAAACATTTGCTTACTCCCCTTTTTTTCCAAAGAAAGGGGATTTCAAAATAATTTGAAAATGGTATTAAAAATAAATCCAAAATTTTACTTGAGTCTTCCACCCCTCCTTTCCCAAACAGGTGTGTGTGTGTGTGTGTGTGCGCGTGTGTGTTTCAACTACAGAAAAGAAGAATGCTGTAGAGACCATTCTCTGCCATCACCTGACACAAGCCGTTGTACCTTCCTTGACCTCAGTTCCTTCCTCTATAAAATGAAGAGTTTAAACTAGACTCCATTCAATTTGATGAGCTTTTATGTCAATCCAATAGGAACCATGCTTAGTGTTTGGGATTTTGGATGTAGCTCTTATAGACTCTGGGAGCCTTGATCCAACTTTCCAGAGGGTAACTCCATCTTTTCCTCAGGGTTCCAAGGATAAACCTCAGGGGTTGGGGTGACGCCTCTAATAATATCAGATCAAGTATCCATTCCATTCTGCCCCCAGTATCAATCACTAGTCATTGCTGCCCAGAAGTAATTTGCCAGTGGCAAATCCCTAGAATCATTGAAGCAAGTGATATCATGTCAATATCATTTCTTGGTGGTCTCTCTTCCCATGGATTCAATTAGAATCTCTTTGCTGATGATTTTCAGATGTGTTCATCAGAACTTAACCTCTCTCTTCAGTTTCAATTGCACTCCAGCATCTATTGGGCATTTAAAACAGGTTGCCCCTTAGACATCTTAAACTCGCTTTGCAAAATTAACTATCTTTCTCCCCAAGGCTTCTCTTCTTTGAAACTTACATGTTATTTCCAAGCATACCTCAGTCTTCCCAATTATGGAGCTCACAACCCAAGAACCTTCTATGACTACTGACTCAAACTCACACCATATATCTAACCTGAATGCAAGTCCTGTTGTCTCTGCTTTCACAACATCTCATACATGCAGCCCCTTTTTTCGTTGGGCACTAACACCACCTTGGTGTAGGTTTTCATCAATGCACTCCTGGACTATTGCAATAGCTGCTGGTTGGTTTTTCTGTTTCACATCTCTCTCCACTCCACTTCATTCTCCACATAGCTGCCAAAGTAAACTTCTTAAAATGCAAACCTAGCAATGTCATTTTCATTGTCTATTAGCTGAAGGGGCTACCTATTAGGAACAAAGGTAATAAAATCAGCAAGTCTTCCCAACCTGGTCTTTTTTTGGTCTTTCCAGTCTTCTTACTCACTGATCCCTACATAGTCTCCCAGCCCCAAACTGTGGCTTCCTCACTATTAATCAATCATGATTCTCTGCTCTGTGCTTTTTCACTTCTGGTTCTTCAAGCCTGGATATCCTTGCAACCCATTTTCATATCTTGGCTTCACTGGCTTCCTTCAAGTCCCAACTAAAATCCCACTTGCAAGGAGCTACTTCCAGTATGACTCAAAGGTAGTTCCTTATATCATGATCTTCACTCTATTCTGTATATCTTATTCGAATATCATTGTTTGCATGCTGTGTCTACTCATTAGAATGCCAGCTTCTGGAGGGAAATGAATGTTTTTGTATATCTCTCTCTGTGACAATGGCTACCCTGAATCTCACTGCCTACAGACCAGATTCATGGTATCTCACCCTTCCTGAAGTTCTCTGGAATCCTTATGGGAACTGGAGTGGAGGAACATCTAGGCTCTCTACAAATAGCTCCGGCTCCTACTAATAATGTTCTCTCAAGTATAGAAGGTGGGTTTCCTCCACACCAGTTGTATTTAACATGGAATTTAAGAAAGGTTTGTCTACTGACTCATTGATTGACTTATAGACATTCATATGACATTCAGAAGTCTAAATGAAGTTGATTTTTTGAGAAAGGTCAGATAAACTCTTAAAAAGAAATATTTTCTTCAAAAGGTATAATCAGAAATTCACAAATTTGCTCCCCCAACACATGGGAGACATAATCTCTCCCCTCCTCATACTACTTTATGCTCTGGGGAGGGGAAAGGGATCAGGTTCATAGATTAGCTCAGTTCCTACAGCAAAGCTTCAAATTCCAAGTGCAAAGTTTTTTCTGGGCTTCAGTCCCAGGTATCTTGGCTTCTCTGGGTTTCTTTGCCAGACTGGCTGGTGGCAATATCACATTTACAGTTCTAGCTCTGAAGTCACCATAGCTTGAACTCCTGGGTTCTGTGACAATTTTGGCTTACCTGAAACTAAGTTGAACAAATGAATTCAATCCAAAAAAGGTGGCAGACCCATTACTGAGAGCTAGGGTAAAAGAGGGGTCAGAAAGTGTCTCCCCTTTCCCATTTCAGTTTATAGTATCCATGCTGTTAGTTAACTATGTGTGATCTTCATTCTCTGGGTGCAGCAGGAAAGAACTGAGGGAAAACAACAACCAAAACCACAACCACAACAGCAGCAGCAACAACAACAACAACAACAACAACAAATTGATACTATCCCAGTGTAATTGTTTTAAAAGATGAAGCCTGATCCAGGTACATAGTCATTAAAAAGAAACTACTACTATCCACTTGGTAGGACAACACAGAATGCAGGTTTGTTCCATGTTGCTAGAACTGGGCATGCTCTAAAAATACCCTAAACTCCCCATCACAGTTATATTCCTGGAACTCCTGTCTCTGGCCTTCTGGTATTATATGGTATAAGAAAATGCTTTCTCATCCTGGAAAATTCTTTCACCTTTGGAACCTCCTTCTCCCATTGGTAGGATAACCGCAAGATTTCCATTTTAGGAGGCTTCCAAGGCTGTACTTCATTCAATATTTTCTTGGCTCCTTTTTTGATCTATGAATTTTTATCCACTACTCCTATAATCCCTGTCATTCAGCTTCCTTTTGTGTGTTTTATTTCCCTAGTAGAATGCAGTCTCCTTGAGGACAAGCATCGACATTCTTTGTTCTTGTATTTGTATGCTTAGTGCAGTGCCTGGCACAGAGCATTCAACTTACTGACCCAGTGATTGCCTTACAGACAGTCCAGGCCTTTCTTAAAATTTGTAGGACATTCCAAGCTGTAGATGAAGCCATGTTTTTGAGCTAACTCTTCACAAAGGATTTGAAGGAAGGCATGGCTAAGAGTGACACAGGTTGGACTACCAACTACTACACCTAGTACACCCTTAATTTATGGTTAGGGGAAGCAAAGTGGCACAGTACATAGAGTGCCAGGCCTGGAATCAGGAAGACTCATCTTCCTGTGTTCAAATCTCATCTCAGACACTTACAAGCTGTGTGACCCTGGTCTAGTAAAATAAACCTGTTTGCCTCAGGTTTCTCATCTATAAAATGAATTGAAGAATGAAATAGCAAAGTAGTTCAGAATCTTTGCCAAGAAAACTCCAAATAAGTTCATAATAAGTCAGACATGTGGAAAGTGGCAGAACAACAATAAATGAATGACTGATGACTTAACTAGACAAATAATGAGTTTAACTAACTTTTATAAAGACCTATTTAATGAAAGAATATAGAAAGATGAGAAATGTAGGCACATCTACCAGCAGCATACAATTACTCTCCTCTCTACTATATTGGTTTTTCGGAATAGTGAGCTAAAATTTGAAGCACTGAAATAACCATTTTTCCTATCAAACAATTTGCTTCTGAGTGTGCCATGGGCAATTCATTGCTAGAGATTCCCTTTCTTGTAGGACATAGTGTCTCTGCTGTTGGGTCAATGTATTCCTGGACTGTGTCAAACACAGAATCCCTCAGGACTGGTTTCTTTTTGACTCTTCTGACATTTTGAGATCTCCTTGTCTGTAAAATGAAGGAGACCCATCAGATCCTTCCAAATTCAAGGTTTATGATTCAATTATTTGTTAATCTATGATCCTTAAAAATGCCTATCATTGAAAGAAAAAAAGATTCAGTTTAACAGAAGTATGGTGTAACAGATAGAGAACTAGTCTTAGAGTCAGGAAAGATTAGGCTCAAATCTGCCTTCTGACACATACTGACTGTGAAATCAGAGGTCAAGTCAAAAAACATTTATTAAACACTCTCTGCTGGGACCAGGGATATGGTTTTAAAATCTCAATGCCACCAGACATTGAAGAACTGTCCAGCTATCATCCTTTTCTCCCTCCCACCAGAATCTTGTACTCTACCTCTGGGACATTAGGCTATTAAAAGTGAGCATTTCCTTCACCTTCTCTAGAACTAGGCTTCTCTACTGCTTCCCGGTTTTTTCCACAAATAGCATCTCCTCTTACCATTTTCACCATGCAGTGGCTCTTCCACAATTCTTTCAGGGTAAATACTATCTTCTTTTTATTTGTAATCCAAATACTTACGTCTAGCCTAAAATAAGAGCTTAATGAATGCTCTATCCATCTATCTACCTACCTACTAATGGATTTTCTTCCCTGGAGCTCCCCACACTAAAAAAAAAACATCTTTGGTTCACTTTAAAAAAATGTCTTCTCATCATTCTTCATGCTTTTGAGTTATATGTTGCTACATTTCTCAAAGAAATACAGTCTAGTCTCACTCAAATAGGCACTAGTAGGGAGGTCCAGGATGGGTACAAGCAGTCAACAATCATTAACACTGTAGCATCAGACAAAAGAAACATCATCCAAGATGAGAGACCAAAATAAAAAGTTGAACCAAACATACAAGGAGAAGAAGGTATAACTGATGTTTTTTGTTCTAATGACCTTTCTGGCTCTGAAAGTATCTTACAAGGGCCCTAACCTTGTTTGTTTACAAGGTCCCTTTGACATTATTTGTTCTAAGGTTCATCCTGTCTCTGGCCTTCTGATAATCTGTCATATAAGAAAATGCTTTCTCATTCTGGAAAATTTTTGCACCTTTGCCACCTCCTTCTCCCATTGGTGGGGTTATCCCAGGATTTCCATTTTGAGGAGCCTTCCAAAGCTGTATTTCATTCATTATTTTCTTGGCTCTTTTTTTGATCAATGGATTTGACCATCTACTCCTCCAATCCCTGTTATTCAACTTTCTTTTGTGTGTTGTCTTTCCCTAGTAGAATGTAATCTCCTTGAGGACAAGTGTTGGCATTCTTTGACCTTGTATTTGTATCTTTAGTGCTTAGTGCAGTGCCTGCCACATAGAATTCAACTCACTAACTCATTGATTGACTTAGAGACAGTTACAGGTTGGACTACCATCTGTATCTTTGAAGGACTTTTCCATTATGAAGAAATCATAAATACATGGAAGTAGATAGGTACAATCACCATCATTTCTAAACCCTGAAATGTTAATCTAATAGTTTGTTTTGTAAGTTTCTACCTGACCTTGGAATTCTCTTTTCTAAGTCCCTGAAACTTTGTTCTAAAGCCCCTTATAGCCTTGAAATGATCTCTTCTAAGTTTCATCCTGGATCTGACCTTGTGGTATTTTGTGATTTTGGAATGCTTTTTATCAGTCTAGGTGACACAGTGAAAAAAGGGCCAGACCTGGGGTCAGAAAGATGCATTTCCATGAGTTCACATCTGGCTTCAGACACTTATTAGCTATATGACCTACTACTACTACTATTACTATTACTACTACTACTACTACTATTACTACTACTACTAGTACTAGTAATACTACTACTAGTACTACTACTACTACTACTACAACCACTGTTACTACTACTACTACCACTACTATTACTACTACTCCTACTCCTACTCCTACTGTTGCTGCTGCTACCACCTACTAGATGTATGTATGGTGAAGTCACTTAATTCTGTTTGCCTCAGTTTCCTCATCTGTAAAATGAACTAGAGAAGGAAATTGTGAAACACTTCACTATCTGTGCCGAGAAAACCCCAAATAGGGTCACAAAGACTTAGATATAACTGAAAAATGACTCAACAAAAAACATGACTCAATGCTGGGCAATCATGTCATTACACAAGAACAGACAATAGGGTTATCCCATAATCTAGACCAGATGTATTAGATTCAAACTTCATATCGAATTTAGGCTAATTTTCTCATCCATTTTCTTATTTTGATTGTGATGTTTTCTTCTCTTCACAGCAATCAATTAACCTGATTTCTTTAGCTGTCATCAGATTTCTGCATAGACTGGTTAGAAAAATTTACTTGATGAACTGTTTTCTACTGGAGGAGATTAGAATCTCCCTATCTTTCCTCTGACTTCCACCCTTGCTTGGAATGTGGGTGTTGACTATCTTGTCCAGTTACTCCATTTTACTCCCTGCTAAGTATTATTTACTCTTTCATCAACATTCTCACATCAAACCTTAAATAGGGCAGTCATAAAAATATAAAGGAACAAATAGGCTGATTCAATGCAACAATCCTACCCCACCAGCCCAGCAACCTACTATGGATTCATAATTTATAGAGGTAAAATCTCAGATTCATGTGGACTTTACCTACCTTTGGGAAATTTAGGAACTATCACAATTCATTAAATTTTTGGTCATAGCTTCTGAGCTCTAGCTAGATCTGAACAGAAATTCAGAAAGAGACAGCTCCTGTTCTCTGACTCTAGTTTCTTTCCTTGTATAATAATCTGTCCACCAATACTTCCTTTTTCAATTTCCTATTCAGAAATAAGGAAATGTCCAAACAGAAACAGTTAGGATTGATAACACTTTATCCTAAGTAAGCTGACGTTAAAGGGCTAATTAGACAGAAATGTAAATAGACATTAAAAATGAAAAAAAGACAAGCTTTGGATTTTCACATAGACACTCTCAGTAGGAGAAAATGAAGACAAAGTGCAAATGAAAATATCACCATCTGTATGAGAAACAGGCTGCTCATTAAGAGGGAGAAAAGCTAAGAAAGTCAGGAAGGCTGTTTCCCCATCACACCCCCACCTTTAGTCCATTGACTGACTGTGTAGGGGCGTCTGATTTCTTTAAAACAAATTTAAACAGGATTTTTTTTTTGGAAATTTAAAGTAAAGAGCAATGAGAAAGCCTTTTTCTATTCTAATAAGGAAGATAGCCCTCCAGCAAAGGACTCCAGTTGAGAACAGAAACAGGAGGTAGTGAAATATTTCAGAACCATGTGCAATCATGTACCCATCTGATCTTAATGATGTAGCTATCTGCAGAGACCTCTGGGAACAACAAAACAGGGCTGAACAATTACACAGGGACAGGAAGGAGCAGGAGGCCTTACATCCAGCTAAACATACAGAACTATCACTTAATTATTCACTCAACAAACTTTTACAAAATATTTATTGTATTCTAGCAACGTCCTTCTAGATTCTGTGGACACAGCTACATGAATGAATGAATGAATGAATGATTAGATGAATGAATGAATGAATGGATAGGTTAAAAAAAATAACAAAAAAATGAGTCCTTGCTCTCAGATACCTTGTAACCTGGCAAGGAAGTCAACATGGACTTATAAGAATCTGAGAGAAATTAAACAAGTGGACAAGGCTGCCCCCATGGCAAAGCAAGTAGGTGGCAGCCCCAGCATGACAACATAACCTCTAGACATCAGCAATCCACTCACACTGAAATCATAGACATTATGACTTCGGGTCTTCATCACATGTCCTCTTTTCTGTCCCTGTTCTCTTTTTTTCTAACAATGTGTGTATTTGTGGGAGAGAATGTCACAGTTTTGTCAGGAAGATGTTTTTCCTTATTTTTATTAATATACTCAAAAAAAATCTTCTTGATTTGTTTTGTGTGCTCTAGCTAACTAGTAAAAGTGGAAACACTGGTGAGGGCTCCAGAGTTAGGGATCTTAATGGATTGAAACTTAGCTTTTTTAAGGTTGGTATTTACCAGTTTGTGGTACATTCATATTCAGATTTTTGAGTTATGGATGACATTAAACAACTGGAAAACAAAACAAAAAAAAAAAACAAACAACCAACCTGAATGTATGCCTGTAGTAGGTCTGCGTATAAAATTAGTCTTCATCCTTTTTAGTTCACTGGATTCCTCATTTCATTGGAGACTTTCAGGGTAGAAGTAAGGAAAGATTGGATGCCTAATTCATGGTGGTAGAAGGAACAGAGAATTATACATTTTGAGCAAGGGGAGAATTTAATTTTCATCTAATCTACCCTCATTTTACATAAAACACAATTTGGATCTAGAGAGGATGAATGAGTTGTCCAAGGCTGCACTGTAATTAATGCAATAGATAGAATGCAAACTCAGGTCCTCTGACTCCTTTCTCTCTAGTATAAACAATTTTTTTTTTAAATCTATGAGATCATAATCATCCTATTTTTCCAGTAAATTCCATTCCTGGAAACTACTGCCCAATATATGTAGAAATAAAAATAAAATATGTTAATCTTCTACCTTGAACCTTACATGATGAGGTGGAGGTAAGACAAAATTTAGATTAAACAGAGCTCTCTCTTTAAGGAACTTACAGTAAGTCAGAAAATAAGGTTCCTCCATAGATAGTTTTCCCATACAGTATTCCATAATAAGGAAGAAGATTATGAAGATCACCTGAAAGGATGAAGTACCAGACACTGAGATCTTTTCTCAAGCTAAACTGCCAAGCATTCACACTTTAGTACAGAGAGAACAGCTCTGATGGGCTGGCCATGTTGTGTGAATGCTAAATGTATGCTTGCTTAAAAGAGTGTTTTTTTCTGTTTGTTTTTAAAAGCATAATTATTTATTTACTAGCCAAAACAATTCTAATTACATCAAAGCTTGGAAATAAATCTGTTTGCAAGTAGTCAGTAGCAGAAATAGCAGACCACAGTAAGGAAGAGAAGAAGAAAAAAGCATGAGAGATTGATAGGAGAGCTTGTTCATGAACTGAGCTGGTTCATTCATAACAGCTACTTCTTGTCCCACATGAAAGTAGAATTCTTTTACTCAGCCTTCCCATAGACTCTGCAGCAAGTTACATTGTTCATAACGCAGTACACCAATAGCTTTTCATCTTCTACTTTTTTCCTTATTGGGCTTTCCTTCCCATCCCAAGCCTGTAGCTGGATCATTTTCAAGGATACAAGGAGTCTGAGTTTTCCTGCTCTTGACTGTGGTTTCATCAAATTTCTCACCAAATGGAAAAAGAGAATTGTATAGTTTTTATGGTATTCTCAGTTTTAATGGTAATCATACCCCCATTTTTGGAGATATAAACATCTGGTTTGGCCATTCTCACCATCATCCCTAAGGTCATCCTAACTCACAATTCCTTTATGTGTTCCTCAAAGCTTTTACTGGCCACCATTTGCCCAGCAGCTTCTTGGGAAAGGCCATGATGAATTCATGCTACAAGAGGGGGGAAGGAATTCTGAGAAGAGCAGAGTGTTCATCTGAAAGGTATAGGATGAGCATACAGTTCAAAAGACTATTTTACAGAGAATTCATTCAAGGTGTCAGAAGTGGGGTAAGATTATTTTCAAGGTCTCTCTGAAGAACTTTGGAATCAATTGTGTGACCTAGGAGACACTGGAATGGGACTTGCTAGAATGGCCTGCTCTCATCAAAGATAGAGCTGGGTTCTATGAGCAAGGCAGAATTGCAGTAGCCTAAAAGAAATGTGACACACACACACAAATCCAGAGAATCCACCCCAAATGTTCACGTGGACTATCAATGCCTGACCTGTGGTAGAGTGTTAGGTTGGATACACTGTAACTTGACTCTAACATGGTGATGTCATTTTGTTCCTCTTTCAGAACAAAGAACAACAACCGGCCACATAAGTTCATTAAAGTGTTAGACATAGTTCTATGTGAGACCTTGGTGTGTGTGTGTGTGTGTGTCTGTGTGTATGTGTGTGTAATTTTTATTGATCATTGCATCAGGAGAAATCAGGGAAGGCTTCCCTAAGGAAGGTTCATTTGAAGTAGCCTTGCAAAAATGAGTAGACTCTCAAATGCAAAAGAGAAGGATTAGAACTTGGCAGTTACTGAGAACTTATTAAAGAAAGGCATGGAGACATGAGAGCATAATGTTGTCTTTCTTCTTTTCAAGGGGGAGAAGGGGAGTCAGATTTTTCCAGAATCTGAGAACCTCATCGGTTAGAGAAATCTCAAGGACACCCTTGTCCAGTGTTACAGAGGATAGGAATTGTCTCCCCAGTATCTTCTTCAAAGAGTCATTCAGTCCTTACATGATGTTCTCTATATGAGGACATATATCCAGCGTACAGCAGCCTTTCCAATGTTAAATAACTTTATATGTCAGGAGACATTTCCTACAAACCACCTTGGCGTCATGGCTATACATTGATTCTGGTTCTGTTATCCAGAGGAGAAGACAAGTAAGATGTCTTGGACATGGTAGATCTTTAGATGTTTGAAGAAGGCTACAATGTCCCACCCAATTTTTACTCCTGTGGCCATCAGATTTTTGATTGAAGAGTTATTGTGGAAATTAGACTATACTATACTTCTATATGAAACAAAATAATAACACAACCTTAAAATGTACCTTAAGTAATAATTAAATTAAAGATAAAATCAAGAATACCTTAACAGATTATATAAAAGATAATGATCAAAATACAGCTTAGTGAAATCTATGAGATGCAGCCCAGTTTTATGAGTAAAAATAGATTAACAAGGCACTATAATAATATGAAGGGACTAAGATAATATATAAATTAAATTTTCACCTAAAACTGTTAAAAAAAAAAAGGGGGGGGATTAGAAATACATTAAATAAGGGCAGAAATTAGTGGACCAGAAAAGAATAAGAGAATCATTCAATAAAATGTAATTGTGCATTTTGAAAATGTCAATAAAATTAATGAACCATTAGTAGGGGTGAGAAGGAATAATGAAGAATGTTCACATAAACAAAATTATAAATGATAACAAGCACAAGGGAAACCAATAATAGTTGAGTAATATTATGCATAATTATCTTCTGATAAATTTACATACGACTTTTAGGTTTTCAGAGTGCTTTATGGTCATTATCTCATGTAAACCCTCAAAAATCCCTAGAAGACAGGTGCTATTATTACTTACATTTTATAGATATGTAAACTGAGGCAAATGATTGAGTGACTTGCCCAGGATCACACAACTCACAAGGATCTGAGGGAAGACATAAACTTAGATATTCCTGACTCAAGTTCAGCAGTCTATATACTGGACTGCTTAACTGCAAAAAATAAAAATTACCCCCAATGTAGACAAGAGGAAACTACTAGTTTTGATTTCTTTTGTTTTAACGACAAACCTAAGAGTAAGAAGTGAGAGAAATCATTATTTTTTTTTTCTCACAGGGAGGGGACAAATCTGGTAAGGTGGATTACAATATCTTCTTTACAAACTTTTAAAGAAAGAATAATATATATTATATAGATTTTTTTTTGTAAATATAGTGAAATATGGCTTTTATGAGGCAACTATGAGCTTGATTTGAAAATCGGGTAAAGAAGTGTGTGTGTGTGTGTGTGTGTGTGTGTGTGTGTGTGTGTGTGTGTATGGGAAAGAGTAAGAGAGAGAGAAAGAA
>JAQQSV010004440.1:0-14829 GCA_028646515.1 Pseudochirops corinnae | reverse complement strand
ACACACACACACACACACACACACACACACAAAACTTAATTAAATCACATGATTTATTGACTTGTTAGATGTTGAGAAAAACACACTTGAAACCTGTACATTCTGTGTATGATCCAGCCAGCTGTCTCATAGGGAAGACTTGTAGTGTGTGTAAACTTTGCCAACAGGAGAATTACTAAAAGGCCTTTGTTCCCACTCTTTATATTCTGATACACTTAGGATGACCTGGAGAAGTTTAGGTGGGCTCAGGGCAGGGGCACAGAATCATTTGCTGTAAAGCACTTTCGTCAATAGTCCTATCTTTATTTCATTTCTGATGTCTTTTACAGATACTTCTCCACAGTATTGAAGCTATTTGCCTATAAAGATATATAATAAGCCAGGCCAATACTAATTGTGCTTCCTCTCATCTCTGAATCTCACTGAGAGTTTAAACTCTGCACACAAACCTTCAACAAACCCACATCTTCCCATGATAGCTTTTAAGAGCATAACCTTAATGTAGATTTTCTCTAGTGCCTATGGTTTATAGAGATATTAAACTCCAGAGAATATAGACTCATTGAAATCAATCCTAAAAGAAAACACTGAACTATGTAATTTAAGATTATTTGACTGTTCACATGCAGACGATTAGATAGCATAATCATTGCCTGAACCTCAAGTGGCATTTGTGGAAATACCCCCTACCCTTCACTTTTTCTGAAATGTACAGGCGGGTAGATGGGAAGAGGAAAAAGGGAAAAGAAAAGTGAGAGGAAAAAGGAAGAGAATCACAAGGAAACATTAGGCAAACAGATGCATACTTGAGCATCTTAACTGCTTGATTGCGTTTTAAAGAAAATTTTTGGAGACATGGAGAGAACGGAAAACAGAATTCTGAAAGTAATCTATGTATGTATGCATGAATGTATGTGTGTTTGTTTGTATGCATATACGTGTAGATACTCATAGCCATACTCTCTCTCTCTCTCTCTCTCTCTCTCTCACACACACACACACACACACACACACACACACACACACACACACACACACACGTCTCTCCTTCAATGAACTCAATCAACTTAATTTAGGCCCAAGCTTGCAAAGAAGTCAGTTGTTTTTTTTTTTTCTTTTTCCTGACACTATTACATCAAAACAGTATCCAGGCATTAGACAGTATTTATTAGCTTGTAAGGCCAGAGATAATGATCCCATTCAATCAGAACTCATGAATAATGCAGGAGCCCCAACTTCACATAATTTCTGGCTTTACTTTTAAAACCAGTAAAGCACCATTTGTATCATTTATTTATTTGGGGGTGACAATGGGTAAAAGACAAAGCAGGGTTCTGTGGGCTGTTGTGTGCAGGGAAGAGAGGCTCTTGGCGCTTTCATTTCCAGCTGATCAAAGACAGTGCCAGAAGAACATGCATATTTGTGTAAATATTAAACCTTCTGGTACGAAGGCAGGAATGTGCAGCAATTATGTCATGGATTATTTCTACACACATTTGGCGAGGGGGTTTTAATCACTGTAAATGGTTTAATGTTGTTTCACAAGCTTACCATGAGCAAACAATTATGCTTTCTGCAGGACCATTGTCACTATAATTTCAGGGGTCATTTCTATACTATATAATTTGAAAAGTACATTTGAAATAGATTGGCTTTTGGAGCCCCGTATCTAACTCTGAACTTAGCAGGGGAATGTTGTCTCTCCTACTCATCCTACAGAAACAATGGCATGCATTTAGTGAGAGCCTCTTCAGGACATAGAATTCAAGGGGAATTGTTTTTAAAGAATACATAGAAATAGGAAACCACTCTAATGTTCCTATCTTTTCTTAGATTTTCCCGTCTCTTATTGAGAACAAGAATGGGAAAGGAATAAGTAGGTTACTATGTGTCAGGCACTGTGTTAAGTGTTTTACAAATATCTCATTTGATCTTCATTAGTTTTTAAACCCCTGTGTGATAGGTACTGTTATTATGCCCATTTTATGGTTGAGGAAACGGAGGCAAAGTTGTCAATGTCTGAAGTTATATCTGAACTCATGCCTTCCTAACCTCAGGTCCAAGACTCTATTCTGTGTATCATCTTTCCACCCCTATTGCTGATTGATTACCCAGATATTTGCTACTTCAAAATGTTTATAATCCCTTATTTTTTTCTAATTAATTTAACAAGATTACAACATAGTGGAACCCCATGTCTTCTCTGATAAGTTGTCATGTCCTAAACACCAACAGGCAGCATCCCTTAAGTCAAACAGGAATAGGAAAGAAATTGTTCAAGATAATACTTTTATCTAGACTAAAACATTTTATCACCAACCTTGATGAACTGGACTCTTCTCAGCAATGCACAACTAAAAGACAACTCTATGAGTCTCAGGATAGAAGGAGATGTCTACATTCAGAGAAAGATCTAGAAAGAACAGAGTTTAAATGGAGACTGAAGCAATCTACATGCTATCTTTCTTTTTCATGTTTGGTTCTCTTTCTTTTTTTCCCATTCTTCACTCCATTGGTTACAACCCTTCTATACAACCAGACTAATGTCCAATGGGAAAATATTTGCAGATTCTATACATAATTGCATGCCAACATGGCGGGGAGGCAAGGGAGGGGAGAAAATCTGAAACTCAAGGGATTGTGCAACTGAATCTTGTAAACTAAAAGTAAATAAACAAGTCATTAAAAAAAAAAAGAGACTTTAGGTAATAGGAATTATAGCTGCAATGGACCTTATAGATCACCTGGCCTATTTCTCTTGTTTTATAGATGCAAAGATGGTTTATGAATGCACATTAAAATATTTTTGGTTTTGCCAAAAAAAAAAAAGATATTTTATCAAACAGTAATGGGGAAGAAAAGCCTATTACACTTTTCTGAAAGCCTTTTACTTCTTTTTATGGAGGGGGAGGGCAAAGATAACACTAATTTGGGAATAGTTCCCAAGGTCAGTGTTTTTTTTAAGACCAGTGTACCCATTTGATTTCCCTTTTCCCCTTGCCCATTTTGAAGAGGTGCTACTCAGGTAGAAACAGTTATTTTTCAAAGCAACAGAATGTGAAAATATGTTTTCAAGACAAGGAATAGGAACTGGCCTTATCATCCACTCTATCTATGAGGTTTATTGAAAGGAAATAAATAGCCACTTTGGACGGCATTCAATGAATTTTATCAATTCAAAAGAGTAAATTAGACAAGTATCTATTCATGCAATGCAGTAAGGAGAGGTATACAAGGACAAAAAAGGAAGCCTTCCTTATTCTGAAGGAATTGACATCATGATAGCACAGGCAAATGCGAAATACATATAAAGGAAAACAAAATAACTGAGAGGAGAGAGGGTTAATAACTGGGGAGACCAGCCAAGGTTTCATGTGAGACATGGCACCTGAGAAGAAGTTAGAAAGAAGCCAAAGATTCTATAAGATAAAGTTAACGAGAGAGGACATTTTAGACATGTGTTACTCCATTAATTACTCATTGAATAAATGCTATCAAATCCAAAGAGATATAACTGTTCTTGTCCAGAAACAATCCAATGTGTGTGCATTCATTTTAACTATTAATGAAGGGCCACTTGGGGGCCTTTAAGCTCTTCAAATGGATTAGTGTATCTGATCAAAAGGACCAATTGAATTTTGTAAATTGAGTTTTACAAGATTGGGAGTAGACTCTGAAAAGGACTTCCTGAATTACAGATCATTGATTTGTTCATCAGGGACTGAAAATGAGCACTGTTGTTAAGAGGACAGAAGAGGAATCATCAACTGAAAGTTTGCACTATAGCAACAGAAGCTAAAATGGGATTTATTGGACCAACAATTAAAGTTAAAATTCTGGAAGCACAGCCCAGCAGTACTTTGTGCTCCATGTGTTCAATGGGAAGTGGTAGTAGATGATTTAGGAATATTTCATTGTGTTAATTTCAGCAAGAAGAAAATATTTTAAAGAAATCTTTGTGCCTTGGATTCTCAAGTTACATAATTCATAGTATTGTACACAAGGACAAGATAGTCTTTAAGGAACAATAGCTTTTTTACATAGAAACATTAGACATAGGTGATGTAGTCTTTCTTTCAGAGAGGTTTCATGCTGTGCATAAAGTTCCTATTGGACACTGACTAAAGGATTGGTTTGTCTGCATTACTCATAAATACCATTTGTCCTTTAGTGAAGAGGATTCAGAGGTTCCCATAGAGTACAGAGATATTGCACGCAGATCATTAATATCAGTCAATCATTCTGGAGAAAATAGAGACATGGAGCCTAGAAAGTAGTACAGTTAGGAGGATTTAAAAATGTTCCTAAAAATTTGGATATAGGAATAGACAAAATGTTTATTGTTTCAGCTGACATAAAAGCTGGGACCAAGAATAAGCATGTTAGATAACAAAGTTGAAACAAAAAGATTTCCAGAAGATACACACACACACACACACACACACACACACACGCACACGCACACGCACACGCACACGCACACGCACACGCACACGCACGCACACACGAGATGTTGGTAGGCAGCATGTTAAGTTGTCTTATAGCCTTAGCACACAATTCCTTGTACATGGACCATGCTTAAAAGTTTATTAAATTAAACTGATGTCTGTGTAGATGAAGCTGGAACTATCCTTAGGTGAAATTAATTGGGCACACTTTTGCTTCTCTGTTTCCTCTCTCCTTTTACCTGTGTCTCATCTTTTACACATGACAACTCTTCCTCAATCAACCATTTGCAGTCTCTGACTCTATTCAAATGTCCGCAGCATCTGCCACATAAACTTGGGACCACACTAAACTCAATACCTCATGCTCCCAATATGTTCTCTCATATAAGAATTTACTAGCCCTGCTCTCTTTAAACATGTGTTATGGTGGATTGAGATCTGAACTTTTTTTTAAATAATAGACCTTTTGATAGCCTAGAGTTTTATATATATATATATATGCATATATTTACATATACATATATAATTTTGTTTTTTGGAGGGGAGAAGGTAGGGCAACTGGGGCCAAGTGACTTGTCCAAGGTCACACAGCTAGTAAGTGTTAAGTTAAGTGACTGAGGCCGGATTTGAACTCAGGTCCTCCTGACTCCAGGGCCAGTGCTCCACTCACTGTGCCACCTAGCTGCCCCTAGAGTTCCATATTTCCAATGCAACTTATGTCACAATTTAAGTTGAAATTCAAGTTGAGTTGACAATTCATTTGAATTGATGTGTAAATTTTTGCTTGTAAACAGGGCTAAATGATAACCCAATCCCCTCCATTGATAAGTGGACCCACTTATCAATTATTGTATCCTGCAACCCTTCTTGGGAGATTTTCCTCTTCACTCCTCCCCAAGAAGAATTCTTTTTACTGAGTCAAGTATATCTTTGCTAAATGGTTTAAAAGTTTAATAGGTTTGTGTGTGTATTGTGTGTGTGTTATCAATTGTACACTCTGACTTTTTCCTTGCCTTTAAAAAATTTCACTAGATTTTTACTTTGTTTTTGTTCTTGTCTGTAATATTTCTGAATTCTTTGAGAAATAGACTTCCCACTCAGATAGGTGTCATATCCCAAAGCTACCCAGTGACAGAACTGTGAGGAGTTCATAGGAACATAGGACAGTAGTTACAGAGCTATAAGAGAGTATAGAGATCTTCAAACCCACGTCTCTCATTTTACAAACGAAGAAACTCAAGTGCAGAGAAGTTAACTGATCTGTTCAAATATGTGGATACTAGACATCAAAACTCAGATATAAAACCAGACCTTCAAACAATAAAACCAGTACTCTTTCCCCTAAGATACACTGCCTCCAAGTTGTGCTGGGCAGGACACCCATCCAGAGATAGTGGCTGCCCTCCTAAAGTTACTAAGGGTATTGAATGTTTGCCAAGAGCATGTTGACCAAAAGCTTGTGATTGCATAAGCTCCAAAGGCCTTAGAGGGAGCTCTGCCTTCTTATCCACAATGACATTACATCCCATATGTGCGTATGTATATATGTATGTGTAAGTGTATATATAGACACATATACATAGAAACATACATACATATATACATTGACGTTAGAACAGAACTGAAATGAGACTGTGCTGATAGGATAAAGAGATCAGAAGTGAAATATTTTACCTCTATATAAACAATAACTTTCAAACCTAAAATCTCTGTGCCTACACTCCATAATCATGGTGGCTCACCTTTTGTGTGTAAACATGACACTCATCATAGTTTCTCAGACAGGACTAGAGCCATATCCTGTCACTGCGCTCCAAAGTACACCCCTGAAATACAAGATCCCATTCTGGGGCTCTGAACTTTTACTTGGTGAGACTTTACCATTTTTAACTTGATTCAAACTTGCCATATTGCCCTCTAGCCTTCTTCAGACTCTACCTCGGAAGTGGTACTTCAGCCACCACCTTTCAGTTGGTGAAATCTACCATATATTGTCCAAACTATGCTGATCTCCAACCATCTACATAAGCCCCCTTCCCTCTTCCTTTCCCTTTTCTTGACCCATCTTTCATCTATATCTCAAGGAACAGTAATCACATCCAAACTATCACTGCTAGAAAGGATATATCATTCAATTGTTCAATAATTCCACTCAACATCCTTGAAAATTCCCTAACCAAAACACCCCTCACTAGCTACCACTCCACTAAATACATTGTCTTCTCAAATACATAAGCTCTTTATAAGCAAGGATCATCTTGCTTCTTATATTTTGTATTCCCTAGAGCAGTGGTTCTCAACTTTCCTAATGCCTGCACCCTTTAATAGTTGTATGTGGGCATGTCTGCATGTGGGCCGACTCACCTAGAGACAGAAAGAGGAGTGGTATCTCGGTTCCTAAGACCATCAGAAATATGTGTGGAGTGCTGAGATATGGATAGAGTGCTGAGCTTAGAATCAGGAAGACATGAATTCAAATCCAGCCTCAGACACTAGCTATGTCATTTAAGAATTGTTACTTAACCTTTGTCTCAGTTTCACCAACTGTACCTTGAGGATAAGGGTGGCAACTTGTTTTCAGAGTTTTTATGAGGAACAAACATTACATTTTTATATGCCTGGCCTATGATAGACTCTTAATAATTGCTGGTTTCTTGTCTGCCTGCCTGCCTCCTCTTTCCTTTCCTCTCTTCTTCCTTCTGTTCTTTCTCCCACCTTCTTTCTTCTTCCTTCCTTCCCCTCCTCCTTTCTTTTTCTCCATTCCTTCCTTTCCAATATTTAAAACAATGCCTGGTATATAGTAAGTGTTTAATAATGTTTTTAACTGGTTATTTTATTCAGAGGCTCCAGAAAAGATGCTGAAAATTTGGCACCATTTCCTGTCACCTCAGGACCCAGAAGGCTAGGTCATATCTTCCAATAAATTCCATTTACATATGTGAGTTGTGAATTGGAATACAATTTTACTTTTAGTGTTGTAATTGTAAGAGTATCCATATGACCATATGCTAAGAGACCATTTCCTATTGATGGAATTTGGAAAATAGTGGTTCATATCTGTTTCTAGAAATAGCCTCTTGAACCAAGAACAGACTTGAAGACTTGGGTTTGAATCCTATGTCTGCCAATTGCTAGAAATGTTACCTTAGTCAGGTCACTTTGACCTCTTAGGGCAGTGGTTCTCAACCTTCCTAATGCCCTGACCCTTTAATACTTGTATGTGGGCATATTTGCATGTGGGCGGACCCACTGGGAGACAGATAAAGGAGTGGTGTCTCGGTTCCTAAGATCATTGGAAATGTGTGCTTTCTAATGGTCTTAGGTGACCCCTGTGACCCCTATTAAAGGGTTGTTTGACCCCCAAAGGGGTCATGACCCACAGGTTGAGAACTGCTATCTTAGGGCTTCTTTTCTCATCTGTAAAATTAGGAGATTAGGCAAAGACTTTAAACTAGCAACCGTGTTATTTGTTTTTGGGAAATATGGTGGTAGGAACAGTTGGGAAGATTTGAACCTGTTATTTCATCAGTTTTGGAAACCATGGTGATTAATTTAATCAGCAACTTCTCTGTAACCTGTAATTTTATAGAGTTGCCTGAAGCATTGAAAAGTGAACTGACTTGCCAATTGTCACATGACTAGACTTATCAGAGGCAAGATTTGAAGAACCAATATATTCCTACCACTAAAGCTGGAGTTACCACCTTGCAGAATTCTGTAACCTGATTAAAATTCATTATCTCTTTAAGGAATTTATGGAGTTATACTAATGGTACAAATTTCAGTCAATATAGGAGGCTTATGGGACAGATGATTTGGGTTAGAAAAAACACTTAGGGATCTTCAAATCATACAACATAAATGACTCCCCAAAACATATTTTGGTAAAAACATTTATGACTTCAGCCTTTATGTGTTGAGCTTTCTCAAGTCAATCAATCAGCAAATAAGCATGTATGAAGTGTGAGGTACTGTAGCCATTGGTGGAGATACAATAACAAAAGTGAGGCAAAGTCTACCTTCAGGGAGCTTACACTCTACTAAGGGTACACAGCATATTTGCAGGTAAGTAAAATTAAATGTATCATTTGTTTATATAGTCACACACATACAGGTATACAAATGTATATATGTGTATGCTTATACATATGTGTCTGTGTGTGTGTTTGTGTGTATTTACAGTGAAGGGGGAAAGACCACTAGGAATGATCTTGAAGAGCATGACATTTGTACTGGGCTTTGATGAGCATTATAGGTTCCAAGAGGCAGAGGTGAAGTGGGAGGGCATTCCAGGCATGGAAGATGTAAGCCTGTCCAAAGGCTCAGAGATGGGATTTAGAATGTTATACACAATAAACCGTATTTATTTAACTTATATGCAGAATACATCATGTAAAATGCCAGGCTGGATGAATCAAAAATTGGAATTAAGGTTGCCAGGAGAAATATCAACAATCTCAGATATGCAGATGATTCTACTCTGATGACAGAAAGTGAAGAGGAATTAAGAAGCCTCTTGATGAAGATGAAAGAGGAGAGTGTAAAAGCTGGCTTGAAGCTTAACATCAAAAAAAAAAAATCCCTAACATCTTGGGACTGGTCCCATGACTTCTGGGCAAATAGAGAGAGAAGAAATGGAAATAGTGTCAGATTTTATATTCAAAGATCACTGCAGATGGCAACTGTAGTCATGAAATTGAAAGATGCTTGCTCCTTGGAAGGAAAACGATGGGAAATCTGGACAGCATACTAAAAAGCAGAGACGTCATCTTGCTGACAAAGGTCCATATAGTCAAAGCTATGATTTTTCCAGGATCAATGTATGGCTGTGAAAGTTGAACTACAAGGAAGACTGAGTGCATCAAAATGGATCCTTTCAAATTATTGTTCTGATGAAGATTTCTGAGAGTCCCCTGAACAGCAAGAATATCAAAATCAGTCAATACTTAAGTAAATTAATTCAGAGTATTCATGAGAAGAAGAAATACCAAAACTGAACATTAAATACTTTGGTCATAAAATGAGAAGCTGGATTCATTGAAGAAGACCCTGATGTTGGGAAAGATTAAAGGCAAAAGGAGAAGGAGGCAGCACAGGATGAGATGGGTAGTGTCATGGAAGCAATGCATGTGAGCTTGGACAGACTTCAGGAGATAGTGGAAGAGAAAAGGGCCTGGAGTCCATGGGATCACAAAGAGTCAGACATGACTGATGAATATATATGGCCTCATTTAGTCATTTAGTGATCTCACCAAGTCTAATAAGTTCAATTACCATGTCTATACAAATCATTCTCACTTCCATTTATCCAATCCTAACCACTCTACTGACTCTAGGGAAGTCTTGCCTTCATCACTGACACTGGTAACAAGCGTTGACAAACTGTTGCCAATAAGTGAGATGGAAGAGAAGCCCTGGGAGTGGCAGCACTTCTTAGATATAAGAACCAGCTTGCAGCTAGGCAAGCCATCATCTGGGCAAGCAACATATGTAGGGGAGGGGACAGTCAGGGCCAGAAATTGCTAATCAATTGTGGAAGGAAGGAATGAAGGAAAGAAAAAAGGAAGGAAGGAAAAAAAGAAGGAAGGAAGGAAGGAAGGAAGGAAGGAAGGAAGGAAGGAAGGGAGGAAGAAAGGGAGGGAGGGAGAAAAGGAGGGAGGAAGGAAGGAAGCAAGAAAAAAAGGAAGTGAGGAAAGAAGAAAAGGAAGTAAGGAAAAGAGGAAGGAAGAAGGAGGAAAGAAAGTGGGGAGGAAAAAGGAGAGAAGGGAAAAAAGGAAAGAGAGAGGAAGGGAAGAAGGAGGAAGAAAGGATTGAAAGAAAGAAGAAAAAGAAGGAAGGAAAAAGGAAGAATAAAAGAAAATAAGAAGAAAGGAAGGCTAGGAGGGAGGAAAATGAGGAAGGGAGAGAAGGACGGAAGGAAAAATGAAGGAAGGAGGGAGGGAAGGAAGAAAGGAAAAGAGGGAAGCAAGGAGGAAAGAAGGAAGACAGAAAAGAAGGGAAAGACAGAGAGGGAAGTAGGGAAGTAAAGAAGGAGGAAGGAAAGGAGAAAACTTTTAAATTTTCAATTATATTAAGGAAATAGATGTATTTTGGACATGATGTCACCATAATGTGAAACATTTTTTATGTCTTTTTTTGTCAGCTCATTCCTCTGCTGGTAGGGTAACAATAGTAGTCTCTTCAGTACTTTACAAGCAAGTACTACTTGACCTTATTTGCACCTCATAGCAACCGCGATATAAGTTCTGATGGAAATCAAGCAGGGTGACAGCGACAGGGTGATAACTTTCCTTCCTACATCATATTTGTATATGATGTCATGTATATCCTCTCATTTGAAACTGAGAATTGTCATAGGCAAGCCAAAGCAGCAGCATGCTTTCTCATAGCTAGTAAGTTATCTGAGGTGGAATTCTAATCTGGAGCTTTTGAAGGCCAAGTCCAGAGCACTTTCTACTAGGCATCGCTGCCTCTCAGATTCCAGTATAGGGAACCTCCAAATGAAACCAAAGAGAGCTCGCTATGTGCAGAGCCCCTAAGAGCCAGAGTCCATTGCCTCTCAGGTGTGTGTTTATGTAAAAGTCATGCTTCAGGTATCACAGCCAATGCCTCTAAAGTACAAACTCATAAAACCCGAGTTTGTAAGATTGCGAGGAAGATGAACATGTAGCCCCTAAAACTATCGTGCAGAAAACAGCTCATACTGTGTAATTTACTTCTCAAAAGCTGTGCACTCTGTAAGTCTACACAAGGAGAATAACTTTCCAAAATCACGACTGTTGTCAGGTTTTTATCGACTGCCTGTAATTGCTATGGAAATGGGAAATGCTGCTTTCCCCCCCCTTTCTAAATAGCAACATGATAAGCCATTCTGTCTTCCGCAAGTTTTCTGCCAACGATGCCAGCCATAGCATCCAATGAGCCCTTAGACATTAGCGTACCAGCCATTATCTGTCACCCTCCCGGCCCAAAATAACAAATAATATGCCTGGAGGTGCCGCAGTTTGTGACTGCTAGTTTCCCTGCATGGCATATGCCGAGATGGTCTCAGATGAGAGGTGATTGCACAGAAGTGTGATGGGGAGATGACTTAGCAGAACCCGTGATGATGTCCTAATGGCCTCCTGCTGAGGGGAACAGGAGTAATTGTTTGTCAAGGGAGGGAACACATCTGTAAGGAGGCATTCTCTGCAAACCAAGCAGCCATGTGGAAAGGGAAGAGAAGAGAAGAGATACTCAGGGAGTGCAGAAGGGGACTACTGGAGAGGGAGGAAATCTCAGGTTGTGCCTGATAAAACAATAGATGTGCCGGGGAAAGGATGAAGCCCGGAGAGTGACGGCTTTGGGGAGATTTCAGTTGTGCATTTCAGAAAATGCAAACAGTTGCTTTTGAAATGAACTGCCTGCCTGCTAAGGTTACTCATCTCAGCCCTCAACCTTGAATTGTAACGAAGAGGAGAAACGCTCTAACGCTGGGGAAGGAATTAGGGTTTTGAACAGAGAAAAATACAAACCCAGTGTACATTCTCTCTGCATGTTTTCAAAGCCCAGACATTCCTTTCAACATTTTCCTTTTCAACATTATATTTTAGACCCACCAACTTCCTTTGTTCATTGTTCTCCATAATGATCTAAAACGAACCACCATTTTTTTAAACCATCCTTTTAAAAAATCAAGGCAAAGCTATTGAATTTACATGCATTAGAAACATCAATGTCACCCAGTACAATTGAAGGATACTCATAGCCCTATTTGCTGGCGCACTGAGCATCTTCCATTTGATCAGAAATAAGCTGGGGCAAATAAGCTAATTAATGCTGCAAAATGCTAATTCCCTCAACCTTTTATCCTGTGTCTAAATTATGATTTTATCTAATTTCTGAGGAGCTGAGATGCTCGTGCCAACAGAGTTTGTCATTATTAAAATATAAATCAATGCATTAAAGCATGTTGGCCTATGGGAAAGAGTGTAAAAAATTTAATGCCCTCCACCAACAGCTGTGCTCCTGACCCAGCAGTTTTTTTGTTGTGTTTTCCTGACAGGCTACCAGATTGTATCTATTTTAGTGCTTGCCGCACATCTGAAGATATAGCAAACAACAGGGATGTGCTTTCAGAGGGAGGGATCTTAAAGTGAGCAAGCAATGCTCAAGATAAAGGGTTGGTCCAAAATTTGGACAGCTACATTGGGACCAAGTGACCTCAAAAGTACCTCAAAGACCTCATGATCTCAACCAGATAACAAACATTAGACTAACAGAAACTTGTGCTTTGTGATCATCTTATTGAATTTACTTTTCAGAAGGAGACCCCCTCCTCACTACTCAAAAAATTTAGAAGGACATTCTATACTTGTAGTTCTATTGGGAATTATTGATACTGTCACATTTGTGTTGCACAGGGAAGCTTTGGGATCATAAGATTCTCTCTCTTCAGATCACTTTCATCTTCTCTTTACATATCTTTAGTCTAATTCAAGAAACATTAGTTAAGGGCCTACTATGTGCCAGACACTGTGCTAAATGTCTGGGATACAAAAGTAGGCAAAAAAAGAACAAAAAAAACTGTCCCTACCTCAAGGAGCTTATAATTGAATGAGTTCTATTTAAAGTTGTTGTTGGTTGTTTTTTTTTTTGGTAGGCTGTTCAAATGTATGCTCCTTGAGGGCAGAAGTGTTTTCTTTGCCTTTCTGATATCCCCAGAAAACAGTGCCTGGCACATATTAGATACCAAAGATGCATGTTGACTGATTGACTGATTAGATTCTAATAAATGAGATAGGGGACTCAGAGCCAAGCTATCAGACTCATCCAGACAAGTATCATGGAATCACTGAATCCTTGCATCCTGGTGCATGTCTAAAATTCTTGAGATTTCATAAATTCTGTGGCTATGAGCTATCATACAGCAATATCTCTCTATAGTAGAATCAAGCTATTCATTTCAATTTGCTGGTTCTATTAGAACCAACTGAAAAGCTAATGGGGAAACTGTTGCCCATAAAAATTGAGTGATTTTCCCAAGTTCACACAGCTAATATGTGGCAGAGCTATGATTCAAACCAAGAGTATTAAGTCCAGATGCAATCAGATCTATTTCCAATATGCCACACCACTTCTACCTACCCAACATAGCTCTATTAAGCAAAAGATCCCATGACTGAAAAATTTTATGCCAGGAGGCAAGCACTAGATTTGGAGTCAGAGTACCTCCAGTTGGTTCAATTCTTGACTTTGCTACCATCTTGTCTCAGTGACTCAGCACAGGTCATGTGATTTTGCTTGTCTGGTCCTTAGTTTTCTCCTCTCAAATGAAGTGTGAACTCTACAGTAATCTTGAAGGTCACTTTCTGTTCTAAATCCCAAGATGCTGAAAAATGTATGTTAAGGATAAGGGAACATGGAGTTTCAAAATGGAACAGGCAACTGACCTACTTCTCCATTGATTGAGGAAACAGTCAGCTTTTATTATTGTTCAGTTGTTCAGTCAAATCTGACCCTTTGTGATTCCATGAACCATGTCATTCCAGGACCTTCAATCTTCCACTATCTCTCAAAGTCTTTCCTAGTTTATATTCATTGTTTCCATGACATCATCTATCCATCTCTTCTTTTACATCCCCTTTACCTTTTGCCTTCAATCTTTCCTAACATCAGTGTCTTTTCCAATGAGCCCATCTTCTCATTATGTGGCCAAACATTTAAGCTTCAGCTTCAGTATTTGACCTTACAGTGTATAGATTGAATTAATTTCCTTAAATATTGACTGATTTTGCTTTAAGAAGTGAGTCTGGGGGGGGCGGAGCCAAGATGGTGGCGTAGCAGCAGCAACACATCACAGCTCTCACAAAGCCACCCCAAAATACCCATGGAATAGGACTCTGGACCAATCCTAGAACTTCAAAACGCACACAAAGATACTTCCCACTAAAGTCAGCTCAGCTACGAGGAACCATATCAGCACTGTGAACCGAAACCAGCCTTGGCCTGAAGCCCCGGCTGTGCCCCGGGCGCGGCTGGGTGGGAGGTGCAGAAAAGCCTCTGAGGTGAGCGTGATTAGCAACAGCTGTAAAGGGGGAGATAAGCGTCCGGCCGAAAGGTCTCCAGAGTGGAAAAGCAAAAGGCAGAGGTTTTGCACCCGCCTCCGTGTCGTAGCTTCCCGCCTTCGGCCTGCAAAAAGCAGGGGGACTGAGCGATTGTTTTCAGACCAGTGCTCTCGCGTTGAGCAGCCTGGATCCGGATCGTTGTCTTGGGCCTCAGTCTTGGAGTCTTCATTATCCAGTCAGCCGGAAGTCTACGGCAGCCGGGAGGACCCCAGCAATTTGGGACAGAGCTTTCCCTTCTGGAAGCAGAGCCCCACAGAGATTTTTTTAAAAAAATT
>JAQQSV010004439.1:0-14829 GCA_028646515.1 Pseudochirops corinnae | reverse complement strand
ATAATTTAATTTCGGTAAAATTGTCATTTTTATTATATTAGCTCGACCCAGCCAGGAGCAGTTAATGTTTTTCCATTTAGTTAGATCTGACTTTATTTGTGTGAAAAGTGTTTTGTAGTTGTGTTCATAAAGGTATTGGGTTTTCCATATTCATCATTTATAAAATATAGGGATTGGGCTAGGTGGCTTCTCAATTCCCTCATGAACTAGGAGCCCATGATAAATGTCTGAGTGATATTTTAAAATTTAGTCGGGTTAAAACAGCTCAAGAGAGAAATAAAACTTGAATGGAGGCACACAGTCAAAGTTTAAAATTCATTTTCTCACACAAAAGTAATTGAACCCTCGGAAAAATAAGTATAATGTGAGTTTGGTTATTAGATTTGGATAAGACTTCCTGGGTTAGTAGATAATGAAAACTAAGTCCCGAGAGAATATGGACTATCTAAATCTCAGTCTTGCTTATACAGATTTCTCCACTTCTAAAATGCTGCCATAATGACCATATCCTTGGATACAACTCCAGGAATAAGCAGCTTACCCATGCATACCTAAGTAAGAATCACAGATCATCTTATTACCTAAGTACATTGGAAGCGTTAAAGACCTAACCCATAGAGTTCATAGATACTCCCATGAGGCTCCTAACCTCAGAGATCAGGTTTATTCTGGCAAAATGAAGCAAGGATTAACACAATTATCCATAAGCATTCAGATAGATAAGCAATTTCTCATGTGGGTAACTAAGGGTAGATCTTATTTTGTGTGGATTACCAGGACAGTTGCCCTGATTCCTCATTTTATTTTTTTGGTTGATACTACCTCACAGTATTTCACTTGCTATCATATTAGGCCAAACTCCAAAGTAAGCAGTGCAATCATTTTTCATTGTTTGCTCTTTCTCATAAATCTAAGAGCAGGGCAGAAAGTAAATATTGGTGGCATTGTTCAATCATTTTTGAATAGTGTATGACCCTTCATAACCCCTTTTGGAGTTTTCTTGGTAAAGATACTGGAATGATTTACCATTTTCTTCTTCAGCTCATTTTACAGATGAGAAAACAGGGTTCGGTGACTTGCTTAGGGTCACCCAGCTAGCAAGTGTCTGAGGCCAAGATTTGAACTCAAGAAGATGAGTATTCCTGATGCCAGGCTGGGCATTCTATCCACTGTGTGACCTAGCTCTCCACAAATATTGGTAACTCCATTAAAAAACAATAAACACATACCCTTCTCCTTTATATATCTCTGTTCTCATTTCTTCTCCTTGTCAAGAATGCCCAATTTTCAGTTTTGAGAAGAAAATTTGATTCCATCTCCTCAAAAAGTTCCCCCTCGGAAGAGGGAGGGTAGAAAATTTGAAACTTAGGGGACTGTGGAACTGAATCTTGTAAACTAAAAGTAAATTAAAAAATTAATTAAAAAAAAGTTCCCCCTCTCTTTTTATGGTAACAGGAACAACTCCATTTTCTTTATCAAAATAAATTTTTAAAAAGTATCAATGACTACTAAAATGTAAAGGAACTTGGAATTGTTCACACATTTTTAGCTTCTCTTACCAAACCTTTAACAACTATCTCCAAGGAAAATTATGATCTACTCAGCAGGATTTGAGTCTTCTAAAGTCACCTTCTCAGTAGAGGAAATAAAAGGAAACCTATCTGAAAGACCTCATCAACCTTCAATTTTAATTGTTAACTACCTGCTTTTAAAAGGATCATAGAACTCAAAGTTTTAAAGATGAATGTTGAGAATTGTTTTGCATGTAACTGGGAAAAATGAAATTCTAAATAAGATTTTTCTAAAAGGGTCATAGATATTACAAAGGGAAATATGATAAACAAAAACAAAATATATTAATTAGAATCTGTCAGAATGAAAATGGAGAGGAGCCTAATTAAAGCCTTTTGAATTTGTGTGTCCCCAGGTCTTGGCAGACATGACAGGGCTCACCATGAAAGTTCAAAGAGTATGTTATGCTCAGTGTAGTCACCTAACAACACTGGAATCTCTAGGGTGCTTGCTTAGGTTGTTTCATGTTATAGTCCCAAATGTCACAAAGTAAGTCACTTTGCAAGAGACATAAATGTGCCATCTGTCATGGATTTAATTTGAGCCAGGTTTTCAATTGATTCCTTTTTCTAGAAAAGGAAATTTCAGTAGGTTTGGGTCCTATTCAATCAAACCTCCAGGGTCCCAATGTCATGAAATTTTATTCCAACAATCACCCTATTTTCTGGACACATACTTGTAGAGGATGGACGGTAATGATTTGTGCATCAGAATGGTATTTTGGACTAAACCAGTACCAATGTGAAGGAGGCAAAGTGGTGAAATAGAATGGTGAATCTGGAAGTAGGAAGACCTAGGTTAAATCCAGCTTCTGATATGTTGGCTGTAGCTGTATGTTCATGAGGAAATCACTTAACCTTTCTGAATTTTCTTAACTATTAAGCAGTCATGATTGTTGTTGTTCAGTTATTTCAGTCACATCCAACTCTTCATGACCCCATTTTGGGTCTTCTTGGCAAGAATGCCAGAGTGGTTTGCAATTCCCTTCTCCAGTTCATTTCACAGATGAGGAAACTGAGGCAAATGGGGTTAAGTGACTCGCCCAAGGTCATACAGATAGTAAGTGTCTGAGGCCAGATTGGAACTCAGGAAGAGGAGTCTTCCTCCTGGCCTGGCACTCTATCTACTGTACCACCTAGCTGCCCATTGCAATATCTACCTTACAAGATCGTTGCTTTGCAAACTTTAAATACTATGTCTATAAATATCAGTTATTCTTAAGATTAATTCCACTTTTGTGAGCCTAGGATTTTTGTCTTTTGTTAGTCTTTCTGCCATTGGCATTTGAAACTCACATTTTTTTAAAAATAGCCTTTATTGGACTTTTTCCTTGTTCTTTATGTGATATTTAATTGCAGCCACCTTTTCACTGAAGGAAAGCATGAGGTAATAGAGAACTAACCTCGAAGTCAGGAAAACCTGAGTTCAAGCACTGTCCCTGTCTCATACCGAATTGTGTGACATACAATTAATTAATTTAACTTCTCAGAGCTAGGCAACTCTCTTAAAACTGTAAGTCTGAGAAAGTGCCAACCTGCATTGGGAGAAGGACTTACCTCCTCGGTGAATTTTTATGCACAGTTCCACCAGTTTGTATTATAAAGTTTACTTAATGATATAGATATATTCTAAAATTCTAAATGAATTTAAACATAATTTTGCCACAAACACACTAGTAGAAAAGTAACAAACAGTTTAATGTTGCAGGATTTCAGGCATTAGAATAGTCAATGAAATTCATTGACAAACTGTTACAGGCATACTCCAAAAATGATAGCAGTTTGTTTTAATCACAATGCAAATAAGTTAAAAGTCTCTGCCCCTTCTGAATCTGAAACTTGAGGCACTTTATTTATGGAAAGTTTCAAGCTCCTGGTATGCAGGGCAGCAAACCTCCGTTTCTTCTTACAGTGCTAGCTGAAGGTTAAGACTAATTATAACCTTGACTTCATTTGCTATACTAAATCAAATGTGTTAATGTCTTTGAAACTCTGACCTGAGCAGTAGGAACTCTCAGCTTCTCCTTGGGGTCCTCTCACTTACACAGTTACATTTCTCTGTTCGGGATCAGGGTATTGCTGACAACAGAGACAAGTATTCAAATGTTTTGTGTTTCTCTTCTTGATCCAGAAAGCTGACTGGAAATCTCTAGTGGCCAGGCTTTCCTGACAAGTTTCCTGTACCTCCTACTTTTAGCTGGCTCCATAAATTGAAAAAACATTATTTCCTCTCTACTCTGCCCACATCCACTCCTAACATTATTTCCAGTATTGAAGTAGTGTTGTATCTAGGCAGAGACATGTGACCCACATATCACATTTTGCAGGAATATATTACCAAGGAAATGACATCTGTGTACTATACTTTGATTTATTCAGCACTTTTCCCGAATTCATTTCAAGAACATGAAAAAATGCCAATAAATTATCATTCCTCTATGAGTTTGATGGTAAGGGACCTCATCTGCACTCTGCTGATGAAGAAACTAAGAAAGATTGAAGGGATAAGAAAACAAAAGGATTTATGGCACTATTGCATTGTCATATTGACCTATGATATAAATGTTTCAATAGCACGAATCAAAGAAGTGGAAGCTTTGTCTGCAGCACCCCATGGTCTCTATTTAAATCACCAAATTCCACCCAAGTTCTGTTCTGCTAGCTCCTCAAGGTCTGAAGATGGCCCTAGGTTCTTGAAGGCTATCCCCATAGAGCTCAAGTTTTGGTAACTTGCACCAGGCTGGAAAGGCTCTGAGTCTGGGTCCAATGACAAGCTGTATGTCTGTCATCCAAGGACTGACATTCTGAGAAGTTAGTACTTAGGTAGATGGACCCCAAGTCAAAATTTTTTGGCTGTAGCAACAATGCTGTGGAATAGTTGTAATCCAAACTGAGGGAAGAGTCATCCACATGGAAAAATCACAAATCTTCACAGAGAGTATGAATCACCAAATTTAACCTCACGAGTTATATATGCCTTCATTACCAGTCTGCTGCCTCATCAAGGTTGTGAGTATATTAATTGCCATTTGGTGGTGGTTGTTTTTTGTTTTTGTTTTATAAAGCAGAGAGCTTTGACAAAAATTCTTTTTGTCTTAGTATCTCAGTAGGCCCTAGGAAAATCAGTTGATATTTGAATAAAAATTGGCACCCTCTTCTAGAACTGAATTCATCGTTTTCATTTTTATGTGGACTTAATTATCTTAGGATATTTAAAGCAATAGTATAATGGTAAAAACAATGGGTCTTGGTATCAGGAGCCCTGATTTTTAATCCTTGCTCTGCCGCTTACTAATTTTGTGACCTTGAGCAAGTCCCCTCATCTTTGAGTCTCATTTTCTTCATCTATAAGGGGTAAGAGTAATTTTATCTGTCCTATTTACTTCACAGGATAATTATGAGGAGACTATGAGGTATTGTATAAGAAATGAAAATGTAAATAATTACTGTGAAAGCATTTAACATGCTACCAAATCTGATCAAACTAACCTTTAGATGTCCAAATGGATAGGAATTAAAATATCTTTAAAGTAACATATTTTGGGGGGTTGAGAAATTAAAAGCCAAATGCAAACAGGGAGCTTCTCTATATCATGAGGGCATTTAACACTATCCAATAAAAGGAAAGGTTTGGAATGGAGTAGAGGCAAAGATTATGGTTCTTTAGCTGGAGGACTAAACTATAGTCTTTAAGTAGTGGCTATAAACTACTTTGTAGCAATGTTATAGATTATATAGGGATTGGACTAGATGATCAAACTAGAGGGAACTTCAGAGGCCATGAAGTCTAATGATAGGAATAGAAACAAGGATAGGGATAAAGATAAGGATAGGGTTAAGGATAGGGATAAAGAAAGGAATAGGGATAGGGGATGAAAATATGAATAGATATAGAGAAAGTGATAGGAATAAGGATAACAATAAGCATAGAAGTAAGGATAATAACAGGGATAGTGAGAGGGATAGAAATAAGAATAGAGATAGGAAGAGGGATAAGGACTGCACTTGTGGTTTCATTGGAACTCTATGCTAGAAGCACTATGCTAGATTCTAGGAGAGATGTATTAAATAGATAATGGGTCATGTAATCATAGATATAAAGCCAGAAGAGACATCGGAGAATATCTATATCAAATTCTTCCTTTTACAGATGAGGAAACTGAGGTCCAGAGAGGTTAAATAGCCTGCCTAAGGTCATACCAAAATTAAGTAGCAAAGATGGGATTTTAATCCAGTTCTTCTGACTCCAAATCCAGCACATCTATTTGTCTAGCAGGGAAATGAGACACCAATACAGATAGAGATAGATAAATATACATATGTGTATATATATACATTATATATACATATATGTATTTATCATGATATTTGCTGAGCACATTAGAGAATTACAAAACAAACTCCTCTCTGCAGTCTGAAGAGGAAGATTTTTACCATTAGTGGAGAGAAGTTGGACTTTATGATAGCTAAATTAGGAATTCCTTTTACTTGTCATTAAAATTCAAATTATTTTTTTTTGTTTATTTGCTACCAAAATAAAACAAACTTAAGGAACTCTTGATACACTTCATAATATTTTAAAATACATATACATATATGTGTGTGTATACATACATACACATATGTGTGCATTGTGTGTATATATACACGTATGTATGTATGTATGTGTGTGTATGTATGTATGTATGGGGGAGGGATGTCCAGGAGGAGCTCGGTAGCCATGCTAGACCTGAAGTCAGGAAGACCTGACTTCAAATCTAGCTTTAAACATTTGCTAACTTTGTGACTCCGAGCAAATTATTTTGTCAGTTTCAATTTGTCCATCTGTACAATGAGGATAATAACAATATTTACCTCCCAGAGTTGTTTTGAGGATAAAATATATGCATGGAAATATGGCAATGTATAATAAACTCTGCAAAGCAGCATGGCATACATGTGGTAAAGGCAAAATGGCTAATGCTCCTGAAATAATGAGCATATCACCATCCTCCTATTGAATCAAAAGAGTTAACTCATTTCTGCTTGTAACCTTCAGCTATAACACCTTGCCAAAAACATTGTTCAAGGGGTCCATCTACACAGAACTACAAGAATAAAACAATCACAAGGTAGTGTAGCCAAAACAGAATAACAGAGAAAACAAATTTATTTGAAGTTTCTAGGGTTAGAGAATAAATTTTAAAACTGGATCTTAGATATGTGACTGGACTCTCTACCAATAGGTAGAAGGAATGTCACCATAATGGATTTTGACAATGTGGTACAAGATGGGGTCACTCCTATGGGTTTCAAGTTAATGAAGATCTCCTTTGCTAAGTGGTCTCTCCTCATGGACTTAATCCATGTGACTAAATATATGCACTTTCTGGGTCTGACTTTCCTGTTGTGTAAAAAAAAAGGAAAGTTAAGGTAGTTGTGATGAAGTGTATTTGGAGTAAAAGAATCCAAATTGGCCAAGTTACTTAAGTGTTCTAAGTTTCTTCATTTAAAAAAAAATGAAGAGTTGAATTAGATGCCATCTAAGGTACCTTCCATCTTTCTCTTTTATTTTTAGTGATTTTAGAAGTGATGTAGGAATAACAACAATATTGTAGACAAACAACTTCAAAAAAACTTATGAACTCTGATCAACACAATGACCAACCACAATTCCAAACAACTCATAATGAAACATGCTAGCTACCTTTTGACAGAGTGAGACTCAGAGTGTAGATTGAGAAACTTATTTTTGAACATAACCAATGTGGGAATTTGTTTTGTTTTACTATGTGTTTGTAAGAAGAGTTTTGATTTTCTTGTTTTGTAAATGTTGGGTGACTGGAATGAAGATAGAAGAGAGAGAAAGTAAACCCGAAAATAAAATGCAGTTGATTTTTTAAAAACAAAAAACAAATATATAACATCTTTTGATTATATATACATTATTTTCTTTTTTTAAGAAAAGTAAAGCTGGGGGGAGGGTATGTATATATTTATAGCTGTAGAGCAGTGGTTTTCAACCTGTGGGTTGCAACTCCTTTGGGAGTCGAATGACCCTTTCACAGGGGTCACAGGGGACCCCTAAGACCATTGGAAAACACATATTTCCAATGGTCTTAGGAACCAAGACACTGCTTCTCTGTCCATCTCCAGGTAGGTCTGCCCACATGCAGATATGCCCCACATATGAGTATTAAAGGGTCCCAGCATAAAGAAGGTTGAGAACCACTGGTTTAGAGAAACATGCAAAGAATGGAATGTTGCTACAAATTAGTACAGCGGTTCTCAACCTGTGGGTTATGTTCAATTTGTAACAATGAAAATACATCCTGCATATCAGATATTTACATTACGATTCATAACAGTAGCAAAATTACAGTTATGAAGTAGCAACAAAAATAATTTTATGATTGGGGGTCACTACAACATGAGAAACTGTATTAAAGGGTCATGGTATTAGGAAGGTTGAGAACCACCGCTATAGAGAAACATAGCTAAACTTTGTTGTGACCTTTGAGCAGATGGGTTGGGGGGCGGGGTGGGAAAGAATAAAGTAAAAAAGCAGAGAACAAAAGTAAATTTACAAGGAAGCAAAGAAAAGACAGACAGTTCTCAACAGGAGTATTATTTATCATATAGGCTTTCTTGAAATGAAAATTTATTGTTACATATTTTGAATCCTCTCTTGTGTTCTGCTATGTGCATGACATGCTTTTTTTTCTTTCTAACTTTGTATTTAAGTTCCAAGTTTATTTAAGTTTATAATATGTTTTTGTTTCTTTTCTCTATTCTGTATTTGTGTTCCAGTGTTTGAGTCTAAAATAAACTTTTGAAAAAAAATACAGAACATAAAAAAATAAAGCAGAAAGACAATGTGGGTCATGGTTAGAGGATGGGTCTTAGACACCTGGGTTCAAGTTCTGACTCTGCTATATATTGGCCATGTTATTATCGGCAAGACACAACCTCTCAGTGATTTAATAAATACTATAAGCCTGTAAATTTTAGAGCAGGTGCTCATGTAGCCAGGGAGAGGAAGTTCCTTCTCAATTGCTCCATGAATTAATGAAATTACAGATCTTTTTTTTAAAAAAAAAGTTTAGGAATACAAGGAAAATCAGGAAAAGGATAAGACCAGTGCTTGAGAAAGCTAAGATGATGAATGAAAGAAAGAAGATAGAATTATTCAACTCTAATTTTGTTTCTATACCTCAAAAAATGATCTTTAGACTAGGAAGGCACACAGCTAATAAGTGTCTGAGGTCAGATTTGAACTCATGAAGATAAGTATTCCTGACTCCAGAACTGGCACCCTATTCACTTCACCACCCAGCTGCTGTTGCATCTATTTACCTATAAGAGTATTGTAGCCTCTTAGCAGAATATAAGCCCCTTGAAGGCAAGGACTTTAATGAAATCTCTGCTGAGAACTTTCAGGAAGATAATAATGTAATAGTAGCTATAGGAGCCCAAATCCCCTATAAACACTTTATTAAAACTCTGAAACTTTACCAGAGGGAAAATAAGAAAACCAAAGAGAAACATATATAATGATCTAGAGTAAAACTACACAAGAAGACAACCAAAAATCACTGAAGGTTTTGAATGGAGACAAGGAGAAGGTACAGGAAGGAAGTAACCTGGAGTCACAGCAGAAAATTGGGCTAAAGCAGCTCCCAGGCAATGCCATGTCCTAGTACTCATGCCCATAACCCATAAAAGAGATTCAGCAGGACGCAGGACCAGATTAGCTCTCATCATAGATTCCAGGCAGTGCATGGCTTGGTCACAAGGTACAAGAGTATCTTGGTGAAATTATGGAAGAAATAAAAAATATAATTTTAAATTAAATGAGAACTATGGAGGAGAGAATGGGAAGGAGAATGGAAAAATTTAAAACAGAAAGTGGTACAACTTACCAAAGAAATAAATTTTTCTTGAAACTGAAATGGATTAAACTGAAAATGAACTCATAAGTAAAGAAACATTAAAACAAACTTAAAGAGGTGAAAACAAAGCAAAAAGTAATATAAAGTGTATGTTATAAAAAAACAAGCAACCTAGAAAAAAGACCAAAGAGAGGCAATCTAAGAATCATTTGACTAAAACCATGACCAGAAAAAAAGACCTGAATATTATGTTTCAAGAAATCATAAATGCAAATTTCTCAGATTTATTAGAACAAGATGGCAAGGAGAAAGTAGAAAGAATCTGCTTGTTGCTTCCTGAAAGAGACCATCAAAATTCAAACTCCCATGTTTGAACATAAACACCTCACAAACCAATTCAGAAAAGCAAATACATTAAAACCATATCTTAGTGATCATAATGCAATAACATTATATGCAATAAAGCACCTTTGAAAAAATGATTAAAATTAATTTTAGACTTGATAATTTGATTCAAAGAATTGATGAGTCACAAAATAAATCATGAATACAATAATTTCATCAAAGACAATGTACCCAAATTTTTAGATTGTAGACCAATTTCCTTAATAAATATTGATGCCAAAAATGTGAGTAAAACACTAAAAAGGAGATAATAGTAATGTATCATAAATATCAAGACTAGGTGGGATTTATACCAGGAATGCAGGACTGGTTCAGTTACGAACCGAGACACTGCTTCTCTGTCCGTCTCCAGGTAGGTCTGCCCACATGCAGATACGCCCCACATATGAGTATTAAAGGGTCCCTTTTGTCATGTCCTTGCCATGAGTATTAAAGGGTTCCTGCATTAGGAAAACCTATCAACATAATTGGCCATGTCAATAACAAAAACAACAAAAATCATATAATTATATCAATAGATGGAGAAAAAGCTTTTAACAAGACTTACATGAAGTAATGTGGAATAAAGTGAGTAGACTCAGAGAACAATGTATACAGTAACAACATTATGAAGAAAAACATATTTGGAAGACTTTTCAAAGCAATGATCCACCAGGATTCTAGAGGATTGATGAAGAAGCATGCTAACCCACTTTCTGACAGAAGATAATGGATTCAGGGTTCCAAATGAGACATACATTTTTGGATATGACTAGTGTACAAGAATTTGTTTTGCATAATTATGTATATTTGTTACAAGAATAATGTTTTCTTTTTTTTTTTTTCCAAATTATGACAGAAGATGAAGAGAGAAGGGAAAAAGTTTATGGAATTGCCAGAAAAATAAAGGAAGAAACTTGAAGCATTCTAATGTATGAAAGAGAAGGGCTTAGAGGTTAGAAGGAAATATAAACAGGAAAGATAATTTTGAATGTTACAGTTGGCATTTTTTTTAATATACTTCAAAGAAAACCAAGCTCTATACAACAGATTCATGGTTTTATGTATAATCCTATTCTATTCTACTCTGTATGTGGAAATTCTCATTTTATTTGGTATTGGAATTTAAATTAAATTTTATTTTATTTATTGGACTTTTAAATATTAAATTAAATCATTAAAATATTAAAATGCAAGAAGTGTCTGGTAATATACTGAAGTTGGCATATAACATCTAAGTCCAATAAAACTACAGAGGTGCAGTGTTATGAATCTTCTAACAAACACCTGAACCAAGAAATAGCTAGCTAGAAGAGGCTTTTTCCTTTAAAGCCTCCTATTGTGTCTTCTTTGTAGGGGCAGGAGGAGTGAGTATGAGCAAATATACACATGTGCCTGCATGTCTTTTTCCATTTTCTGCTTGACCTACTTTTTGGGAAAATCATTCCCATTGAATAGCTCTTTAACCTTTCTCTTTCTACCCTCTCCCTGACACCTCTTAAAATTATTAGTTATCTCTTGACATGTTTTTGGATGGGTAAAGTAACAGTATCATTACTGGACCAATGTATAGCTGATTAAATCCATTTATGCTAATAGAATGTTTATATTCTTCTTTCACAATTATATTTCTAACAAAAAACCACAAGCAGCTTATGTGACTTCTGAATAAAAAGGAAAAACCTAAGGGATCAAAACTATACAAATAAGATTTAACACCACTGATATAGGATGCTTATTGAATTGCTAACTTCCCTCTAGCAGAATTATTTTTTATGTTGATGAAACAATGCAAGGAAGAGTAGCTGAAGGCATTCTCTTAATATCCTCTCAATTTCCTACAGTGTCTTCTTTGCATTTTGATGGATAGAGAATATTTACATTTCAATGTGAACTGTATTCAGTCAACTAGGGTTATATTAATAACTAAATTTAAATTGAATAGAATGGGAAAATAAATTTTCATCAAAATATATTATGCAATGTTTGAAATTCATAATATGTTTGGCACCGTGGTATTTTAGGTAGAATTCAAGTACAAGGAGCTCATCATTGGTCTACATTACCACTAGTTATTTTGTAAATAAACCATTAGACCTAATGTTTAGGACAGCCAGTCATCCAGATGACTGGAAACAAGATATTTCAAAATTAATTACTCATTTTTCTTTGTCATGTCTTCTCTCTTAATTTTTGTTGGTCTTTTTCTCTTCCTTCCTTTCTTTAGGAATTTCAGTGAAATATATGTGCAGTCCATCTATTATTCATCACTTTGAATACCTGACCAACCCACCTCACTTTCCAGCCATGCATGTTCTTTATTATTTCTTTTACAAAGATAAAATCTGGCACATAAGTCACCACTGGTAATATGTCAATAATATATGCACCCATTGTAAATTTTTTGTCACTCTTTAAATCCTCAGCAACTATGACTTCTCTGAGATCCTGTTGTTTTATGATTTACAACCATATAACACCGCAGGGATAATGTAGATGTTGAAAAATGTGGTTTTGTGGCAGATGGTTGCTTGGGACCAGTGAAAAGACAGAAAGGATTTAAATATTTTTTTAAAAAAAATTTTTCTTAGTACTAATTTTAGGTTAAAATTTGACCATCTCAATAGATTTAATTTAAGCATAAGTTCTTTTTTATCCCATTAGTTTCCTTTTTCCCATGGTACCTTAACGTCTGTCTTGGTTGCAATTATTTTAAGACTTTTGGCTTTCATTTAGTCCTTGTCATTGGTCGCAGTGCTAAAGATAGAAAGAGAGTGAGTAAAGTGGAAAACAAATTAAAACCCTTATCTACGCATGAAACTGAATTCAAATGTGGCAGAAGGTTTGAGGTTGTTCCTCTCTATACTGTAGTTTTGAATTCCAGATTGTGGAACTGATATTGTTTCTGTGTTATCTGATGTCTTTTTTCTCAGGCTGTGTCAACACATGTCAGGTGTTTTCTGGTTGTACCATGTTGTTTGACCTCAAACACTTCTGTTTGATTTAGCCACAATAATGACCTTACTCATCAGCACTGAAAATGAAAAGTTGACTATGTACATGCTACCATAAAAACATGTAAATGAGCAATGTATTCACGTTAGTGACGACATTGCACAGGACATGCTACATTCTCTCTATCAGTATCTTCTGATTGCACTTTGGAAAGTAAGCAGGATCCCCTACCTAGTGAGGCATTCTTCCTGCCTCTTGGCAGAGAGGTAGAGGTAGAGGGCCACAGGCATTATGGAAAAAGGGATACATTTTTAGACATGGCCAGTGTGGATTTCTTTTTGTTTTAACCACATTTCTTAGTTATATGAGAGGTATTTGGGCAGGGGGAGTCATTGGAAAGTGAAAGATATAAAAAGGAGGTATTAATTAAATTTTTCTTTAAAAAAAAAAAGCTTATTTAGGACCAGCATAAAACTTTATGCATATTTCATACTCAAGGCCTTCAATGCAGATAAGAAATCTGTCCATCTTTTCCTTGGGATGTATGGAAAGAAAACATACCTTTGGGATCCTTTCCTATTTCCCTTCCTTTGGCTATCAAATTTTCCCTTCCAATCTCTGACCATTTTCCAGAACAGAATAGACTATTTCTGTTTCTTTTTTATTTCCTTCTTAAACAATATCAATACCTCAGGACTCAATGGGAACATTAATCTGTGAGGATACTGAGGTTACATATAGCCTTTCTGGGCCACTACTTTTTTTGAAATATGGATAATAGGGGCGGCTAGGTAGCACAGTGAACAGAGCACCGACCCTGGAGTCAGGAGAACCTGAATTCAAATCCAGCCTCAGACACTTAACAGAAAACTAGCTTTGTGACCTTGAGCAAGTCAATTAACTCCAATTGTCCTACCTTTCCCCCTCCAAAAAGAAAAAAAGAAATATGTATAATAAAAATAGCCCATATTCATGTTGCTCTTTATAATGTTTCCCTAACAGAAACTGTTCTGTAGGGTGGGCAGTGAAAGCATTATTATGCCATATCACAGATTAGCAAACAGACTCAGGAAGATTAAGGTGACTTCTTCATGAACACATCATTAATAAGGGGGCAGAAACGGGACTTAAGACTAGGTATTCAGGCTCCAAGTCCAGTATTCTTTCCATGACACATGACGGTTGAGGTAAATCATAGAGATAGAAGATTATTGTATGGAAATTCGTTTTTATGTCATATTTATGAAATGCCTGTTCTAACAAGACACTGATGGAGGATGTCTTGATTTTGGCAATAAATCAAAAAATATTTTTGCAATCTGAATAATCATACAAAAAATATCTTCTTTGAATTAGATTTTCAGAGAATCACAGAATTTGAGAGTTGAAAGGGATCTCAGGAGCCATCCAGTCAAATCCATAGATTAAAGAAATATATTCTATAGCCACACTAAAAACCAAACAACATTTGTATCACTAACTTATCAAATAAAAACATTTGCAAAATAAGAGTAATTTAGAGTTGAGAAGGCCCTCAGAAGCTATTCACTCCAAAGGATACCTGAGCAAGAATACCCTGGATGACATACCCCAAAAGTGGTCATGTGTCTCTTGCTTGAAGATCTCCATCTACGCCAGGGGTGGGCAACTTGCAGTCTCGAGGCTGCATGTGGCCTTCTAGGTCCTTGGTTGTGGTCTTTTAACTGAATCCAAGTTTTACAGAACAAATCCTTTTATTTAAGGGGATTTGTTCTGTGAATTTTGGATTCAGTCAAAGGGCCACACTTGAGGACCTAGATGGTCACATGTAGCCCTGAGGCCACAGATTCCCTACCTCTTATCTACGTAGAACCTGTTAGCATCTAAGCTAGATCATTCCAATTTTAACTTATCCCAGATAACTATCTGTTTAACTATCCCAGAGTTTTTCTTGAAATCAAACCCAAGAAAAAAATGTGCTGGAAAAAGAAACAAAGTGTTTTGTAAAATACTGTTTACTAATCTTTTCATAAAGTAATTTTGTCAGTCATATTTTGCTGAAAAAGAAA
>JAQQSV010004438.1:0-14829 GCA_028646515.1 Pseudochirops corinnae | reverse complement strand
TGCAACATTCTTATTTCTCTTCCTAATTTTTCTTCCACTCCCCTTATTTGGTTTTGAAAATCCTTCTTCAGCTCATCTCTAGCTTTAAGGCATTCTTCATGTTTATTGGAGGCCTCTGGTGGGGGTGCTCTGGCTGCACTCTCCTCCTCCCTCTCTCTCCCATGATTTTTTTTTTCCCCAAAAAAGGAATGTAGAGTTTGGGAGTTGTTCTTACTTGGCTTCTTATGTTTATTCTTACTCATGGTTGTTCAGACCATGAGTTTTTGTTTTTTTTAAAAATCTCTGTGGAGCTTTGCTTCCAGAAGGGAAAGCTCTGTCCCAAATTGCTGGGGTCCTCCCGGCTGCCGTAGACTTCCAGCTGACTGGATAATGAAGACTCCAAGACCGAGGCCCAAGACGACGATCCAGATCCAGGCCACTCAACGCGAGAGTCCTGGCCTGAAAACAATCACTCAGTCCCTCTGCTGTCTGCAGGCCGCGGGCAGGAAGCTACAACGTAGAGGCGGGTGCAAAACCTCTGTCTTTCAATTTTCCGCTCTGGAGACCTTTCAGCCCGACTACTTATCTCCCCCTTTCGCAATCCCCACTCCCAGGCAGCTGGTGCTAATCCGCTCACCTGAAAGGCTCTTCCTCCGCCCCCGGGGCACAGCCATGGCTTCAGGCCAGGCTGGCTTTGGTTTGCATTGCTGATATGGTTCCTCGTAGCCGAGCTGACTTTAGTGGGAAGTAACCTTGTGTGTGCTTTGGGATTGTAGGTTTGGTTTAGAGTCCTATTTTATGGATATTTTGGGGTGGCTATGTGAGACCTGTGATGTGTCGCCGCTGCTACGCCACCATCTTGGCTCCGCCCCCCCTATATTCATGTTTTAAGATAGCTTGGAAAGACAGTAGAAGCTGAGGGACTGGGAAAGACCCTTTACAGAAGGTAACATTTAAATAATTATTAAGTGCCTACTCTGTGCCAAGTTCTAATGAAGATAGCTAACAACCATATGAAAAATTGCTCCAAATCATTGCCAAAATGGCTCCCCATAATAAAAGAAATTCAAAGAAAAATAACTGTAAATGTTTTCTTCATACCCAGCAAATTGGAAGAAATGAATAAGAATTGGAATAACTATATTGGAAGGGTGGTAGAAAAATAGGCACAGTAATACATTGTTGGTAGAATTATGACTCCTTCCAAACGTTCTGCAATATGATTTGTAATGAACAAAGAAAGTTGATTAAATGTCCGTACACTTTAACTCAGAAAGTTTGCTTTTAGATAAATAGACCAATAAAGTATAATATCTCTTATGCACAAAAGTACTCATAGCAGCATTTTTATGAAGTGTTAAAAAAATTTGTAACAAAGAAGACAGCCATTAATTTGAAAATGGTTAGAGAAATGTATAAATACATTTGATTATTATTCTATGAACATAAAAATGCTGGATATTAGCAAGTTAGAGAAGCATGGAAAGATTTCAGTGAACTGATGAAGGGTAAAATAGCATCAAAAAGTAATTATGAAAATAATCTAAATAGAAAAATTAGAGCAATAATAACCCTGGAACTGAATGCTGTGGAATTGTGATGACCAATGATTTCCCAAATGAATAGATGGGAGAAAGCAACTGTATTCCTTCTTTGCAGAAATAGTAGACTATGGTATGGAGTATTGTACACATACAGATGATTGATTGACATGTTAGTCGGCTTACCTAAATGTATTGTTGCTGCTCTTGCTGTTGTTGCTGTTGCTGTTGTTTTTGTTGTTGTTGTTCTTCTTCTTCCTCTTTCAGTCTTCCTTCTCCTATTCCTCCTGTTCCTCCTCCTTCCTCTTCCTCTTCTTCTTTTTCAAAATTATTGTCTTCTTCTCTGTCATAAAGGATGACTCATTAGGTAGGATGTAGGAAGAACATATATATATATATATATATATATATAAAATAAATTATGTAAAAATAGCCATAACATGAAAAAAAACAAACAAACACATTTATTCTGTGCCAGGTGCTATTCTGGGCCCAGGAGAGGACAAGACCAGAAAAAAAATGTGTAAAAATCCTTTCCCTTGAGTAGTTTGCTTTCTTTTAGTGGGGTAAGAACATGAAAACAGAAAAAGTTAATATAGTATTGGGAGTAAAGAAGAATTCAGACAAAGATTTCTCAGAATATTTTAGGAAGAAGAGAACACCAAAGTTATATGGGACAGGTGAAACTTGAAGGAAGACATAGTGACTGACCCTAACCTTGAAAAGAGATAAATATCCTAAAAGGCAGCTAGAACAAACAGAGTGCTAGGCCTGGGGTCAGAAAGACTGGAATTCAGGGTGGCTAGGTCGTGCAGTGAGTAGAGCACCAGCCCTGTAGTAAGGAGGACCCGAGTTCAAATCTGGACTCAGACACTTTACACTTATTGGCAGTGTGACATTGGGCAAGTCATTTAACTCCAATTGCTCCTTTAAAAAGCAAAAAACCCCAAAAACTGAAGTTAAAATCCAGCCTCAGGCACCACTAGCTATTTGTCCCTGGCAACAACCTTTATTTGCCTCGTTGTTCTCAATTATAAAAATAAGATGATAATTATATCACCTACCTCCTTGGGTTGTTGCGAGGATCAAATGAAATAATGTTTGCAAAAAATGCTTAGCACAATTCTTAGTGCCTAGTAGATGATAAATAAATGCTCATACTCTTCCCCATTTGGTTATTCTGCTGCTCTGAAAGTTTCAGTAAAGTGCTCTCCTATCCCCCAATAAAGCAGGGATGATTTCAAATGTCATAAAAAAAAAGAAAGCTTCAGGACTTGATTGGTTATACCCTATGTGTTCAATTGGATTTAAAAATGGCACCTCTATCCCCTTAACATGGATGCTGAAAGCTACTATACAGACTGATTTATAGGCCTTCCACTTCTCATGCCTTTTTGTTCAATGTTTTAATAGATGTGCTAGATAAGATATATATATATATATATATATATATATTTTAAATCATTATTATCTTGAAACTTTAACCTTTATTTAACCTCACTCATTTAAAGAATGAAATAGCATCAGAAATTCACAGAGGGACAGTTTTTGAAGTTCTTAACTTAGTTCCTTCACTAATCCCTCTCTATCCATAGCTGAGTTGTATGCGGAAATCAGGAAGAAAATATAGTTCAGTTTGGAATTTGTCTTTTAAGGCCTTTCAGATTTCTCACTTTCCCACTGCTTGACACCAGATCTTGGAGGAATAATAGGGAAGGAGCAATGATAGCTATGTTTGTTGTAGGTAGGGACTGCTGGGCAGTGAAACTTTTATATTCTTCCCCAATATTGACTGTTCTTCTGTAGATAGCACCTGAATAGTGATTGAGATAAAGGCAACCCTGAGGAATAAGAGAATTCTTATTGACCCTAACACTGAAATGGCCTAAGGGATGGGAAAAAACTCTGCACGTCTTGGTGAGTTATAGTAGAGTGGAAACCACACAGCTCTGAAAGAAGAGAAACACAGATGCCTTGAGACCTGAGGGACCAATGTGATTATAGAATAATAGGACCAGGACAGAGATTATGTATGCATAGCCAGAAGCAGTCAGAGTAGCTCTGTGCATGCCCTGCTACAAGAGGAGCACAGAATTTAGAGTTACAAGGGACTGTAGAGGTCATCTAGTTTGACTCTGTCTTCTTATAGATAACTTGAGACCCAGAGAATTTAAGTGATTTTCCTAGGGTTATAGAGTCAGTATGTTTCTGAGGCAGAATTTGAATGATGGAATTTCTAACCTTAAGTCCAATGGTAAAATACACTGATAAAATACATTGGTCTCTTATACCATGTTGCTAAGTAAAACCTAATAGATGTCATGTAAACCCTTACTCTCAGCACCTAAGAATCTTCATAATAAGATATATGTATATGTGTGCATATTATATATATATGTGTGTGTGTGTGTGTGTGTGTATGTGTACAGACATATATGTGTATACACATACACACATATATAAATATATATAGATACATATTGGTGCTGATTTTAAAAGTGGTACTAATGAGATACCAAAAGATCAAGTGAATTGCTTAGGGCCACAAGAATGAAAATTAGAGACCATTAGATATCTTTGCTTATCCTGGTTATCTCAAAAATCAGTCCCTAGTTATCTGGGTTAAAAGCAGTTGCTAGAAAACCTAAACTAAAATCATGTCTGTATAATTTTAGAAGATGACATTGAAGTAACAAGTTGGAATGGGAAAAGTGGTGTTGATACAATGGAAAAGGCACCATATTTCCCCCAAGATCATGTCCCAGTGCTGTCATTCATTGATCATGCGCAAATTAGTGAACTTTAAGATTAACTCTCTACCCCTTTCCATTTCTCTATTTATGGTTCTCTAACCTTAGCTCTGCTATTTCTCAGCATGGGACCTGGAACAAGTTTTGAAACATACAATTAAGTCAGAGGTTTTACTTTTCCAAACCTCAGTTTCTTCATTTGTAAAATTAGATGTTCTCTAAGGTCCCTTCTTGCACTAAATCCTAAAGTAGTTTGAGACATTGCAGATTCCAAGATATTGTTATGGTTTCTTCTTTGAAGAAACTGTCCAGATCAGCTAGGATACTACTTAAAGGTCCCTTCATTGCAGGAGTTCTCAACCTTTCTTGTATGGTGGAGCCCTTTGGCTGCCTGAGAAAGCCTGTGGACATCTTCTCAGAATGGTATCTTGTAGCAGCAAGCACCCTAGCATACCCAGGATGAGTGCTAGCACAGGTTCTTAGATCTGCTTTTCTAAAGGAAAGCAACTCAAAAGAGGTTAAGAATCTTATGTTTATCAAACCTATCATTTACGTAGTTTAGGGGGAAAAGTCAGCACCCTGAGCTGCAGAGAATACAAACAAAAGTTACAAGCAGACAAAAAAAAAAAATGCAGACAGAGAAACAGACCAGCAGACAGGGCTTGCAGCTGTCTGACCATTACATCCATACCTAGTTAGTTACCAGAGAGGGAAGCACCAATATTTGGGTTTTTAAAGCCGGGAAGCTCAATGACTGCCCAGAATCTCATCTGGCCAAATCATACAACTCTTCCCAAAGTGAGCCCCAAAGCAAAACCTCACATCAGGGTATATATAATCTTCTCCTGGATCAGAGAATTTCACAACTCTCTTGACCCAATTCCCAATCACAAAGTAACCATGTGTGGGCATTCCTGAAAAATAAGTCTCCTGCCACAGGTTCCATGTGACCACATTCAGCCTATTAGGGGCAGAGCATATTTTCAAATCAGGGAAGGTTCTCATATTCACTTAAGCCTATCAAGGGGCCAAGGGGCAGGGAAGATCTTCAGATTCCCTTTACATATATTTAAATATGGAAAGTAAAAAAGATTACAAAAGAAACTGATTATACTATATCAAAATTATCTATTTACTGTATGTATGCAAATATTCACAGACTCCAAGTCTTTATCAACTGTCTTTGAGAATTAAAATTCCTGTGTACAGTTATATAAATTATCAGGGAGAAGAGGAATGTCTGCTAACAGCTGCATGTGAGGGGCCAGAGGGTGGTGTGTGTGTATGTGTGTGTGTGTGTGTGTGTGTGTGTGTGTGTGTGTGTGTGAGAGTGTGTGTGTTGAGAGAGAGAGAGAAGTAGGAAGAATATAATCTATCTTTCTTACTGTTTTTTTCTTTCCAATTATTGTATTTTTTTGTTGTTTTTATTATTTTTTCTTTCCTTTTCCCCTAGACCTGTAATTGCTTTGGTATAATAAATTTTTAATGGGAAAATTCTCCAAAGATGCACATCAGCAATTCCTCTATAACTTATAGTCTTACAGAGTTCCCTGGGAATTAAGAGGTTAAGTGAGTAGTCTTTTATCATGGGTATATGTGTCTGAGGCAGAGCTTTGACTCCCTCATTAAAAGACCACTGTAGCTCTCAATTCAGAGCAGCTATTCAAGTTAGTGACTTAGAAGTGTATGAAGGAATTAATGTGGTTTCCATGGAAATAATGGAATTCAGTGATCAAATTAATGCTACCTAAGCACCAATTAGGTGACTTTTTTGGTAATTATTTCTCAGAGTCCACATACTTTCAATCTCAATTGCATACCTCAACTCTCCCCTCACCCCTACCCCCAGATACCAGCTGTCATCGGCTAGATGGCTACCATTTTGGTATATAAGTACTGTCTTTGCATGATGCTTCATCCTCTTCCATCGTTTTACCTGGTGTATATCTTCTTTAAAAAATAAATTAATAGAGCATTAATAATCATTGAAATTAATAATAATTAAAATAATAATTTATATATTAGAAGAGTCTTATCAATATCATCTTATTTGATCCTCACTAGTGTGGGAGGTAGATGCTATTCTTATCTTCCTCATGAGTAAAATAAGTCAGACAAATTTAAGTTACTTGCCCAGGGTTATATAGATAGTTCTGAGCTCTATGAACTCTGCCATGTAGATGTCTCTATTCTAATACATTCATTCTATGGATAAGAAAACTAAGTCCCTAACTAGGTAGCAATAGAAGTAATTATTATAAAAATTGACAGCATTTTATAAACCTTTACAATCTTCAAAGTCATCTCTCTATCTATAAACCTCTCTACCTCAAATCTCATTTGATCTTCACCAAATTTCTGTTAGGTAGTTGCTATTATTGTCATCATTTTACAAATTGAGTAAGTGAGACTAAGAGATGTTAAGAGATTTATCCATAATCCTACAACTACTGAGTATCTGAGACAGCGTTTGAACCTAGGTCTTAACTTGACCACAGCCATACCATCCCACTCAGCATCTGAGTCACAAGAATGATCATCTAAGAAATGATCTAACAGTAAAACTCATTAGCTCCGATGCCTTTATACAACTTGCCCCAAAATTTGGCAACATAAGAGGAACAAAAAATGCTACACATCGAGGCGAATGGACTTCAGAGGTATGTATCCCTGAGCTTTGGGGAGATGGGACCCATTACCAGACTATGGCACTAGAGAGGCATATGTTATTCAAAAGGAAGATCATAGATTAAAAGTAGAAGTGGGATTGAACATCTTTCGATTTAATATGAAGGTATATTCACATGGGAAAACCTAAAAAAAAAAAAACAGTTAAAGAGTAGAGATGTGGAGTATTCAGGTTAAGATCAAAAGAGTAAATAATAAATGCATTTTTGCCACTGTATTTTATCACTGTGCAGAAAGTGGGCAAAGATGAGAAGTTTTGGAAATATTTCCCAAACTTGGTACAGAGCCGTGATAGTAGTGATGTGGGACCTCATTTATTTTGATGATAATTGCTCACTCTTCCAAAAGCAGGGCAGCTAAGAACTTGTTAGTAATAATTCTATTCATCAAAAGATGGAAGGAACTAGTGAAAATTATATCCTGGATTTTATTCTTCCTTTTACTAGAGGAGATTCTTCCTGGGTTAGAAGTTATGGGAATTCTGGAGAAAAGTAATCATTACCTCCCAGAGTTTGTGAGAGAGCAGAGGAAAAAGAAAACAAAACAAGTATAATCTGACATGTATGAGAGAGCTGAGTGATGCAGTGACAGATTGCCAGGGCCTAGAGTGAAGAAGACCCAAATTCAAATTTAACCACAGATAATTGCTGGCTGTGTAATCTTGGGTATATTACTTAACTCATTTGCCTCAGTTTCTTCAACTGTAAAATGATGATAACAATAACATCCAACCTACCTCACAGTGTTGTTTTGAGGATAAAATGAAATTTTAATTTTAAAGTGTTTAGTGCAGTGACTGAAACACATTAGATGCTATGAAAATATTGATTCCTGTTATTCACCCAATAAAATTCTGAGTAAACAATTCCAAACAAGAAGAAAAGAGGGATTTTTTTTTTATTTTTTGAGGAGTTTTCTGAGGATCCAATGTACATGTACCAAGAGCTCACTAACTGATTTAGTTTTTTTTTTTTTAAATAAGTATACAGAAGATGGAAGCAAGTTCAGGTAAAAGAAAATGAATATAAGAATATGGAACAATCTCCCAAAATAGTGTCAGAAGTACCAAATATCAAAATGTTCTGAGAGTGACAAGGGTAGATAAAGATAACAAAAAGGGTAATATTGAAAAAAAAAAACTTTATTGGGTGAAAAAGAAGAATCAAAGAAGTCCCGGGATCTTCTTTTAGATGTATTGGACGATGATAACGGACATCAGATTGAAGGCTTTTGCTTCCCTCTCCTTTCTCTAGATGTATGACCTTTGTGTTGTAAATAACATGACAGAAATGACTAACAGATGCCCAATAGAGGTAAGGTGATAGCAAGAGATTGTCTAGTCGACTGGGATGAGTTCATTACTTGGCCCAGATGAACCACATGTTTAGGTTCTGAGAAAACTCCAGTAAATGTGACTGCGGAGCCCTGCTATCGTTGATAATATAATGATTATGCAAAATGGAAGTGGATTGAAAAAGGACAAATGTTCCAGTTATCAAAAAGAGGAAATGATCATCAGTTTCAAACTAGGGAAAATGAGCTTGACATCAAATTCCTGCGGTAATTCAATAATGCATAGTTGGCAATGTCTAGAAATAAAAGATTCAGTGATCACAAAGAACTTGTTTAAGTCATGCTAAACTAATATATTTCCTTTTTTGACAGAATTACCGAAATAGGAGATAAGAGAAATTCTTTAGAGAGAATTTACTTAAATCTTGGCAAAGTTTTAAATAAACATCTCCTAGTATTCTTGTGGAGTAGATGGAAAGATATGGATTAGACAATACCACAGTCTGATGGGTTTGTTAGGTGGTCTACTCAAAAACTCATTGTGAATGGTTCAGTGTTGGCACAGAGATCTCCAGGGTCATACAGCACCACACGGTTTGGCACTGTGCATTTAACTTTTTCTTTTTGCTTTTATTGATATCTTGGATAAAAAAATAGATTATGTTCTCATCAAATTTGCATAGATTAATAATAATAATATTAATAATAATAATAATGATAGCTAGAGGTTATGTTGCTTTAAGTTTTTCAAAGTGCTTTAAAGGCATTATCTCATTTTATCTGCACAACAACCTTGAGAGGTAGGTGCTATTACTACTTCCATTTTCCAGATGAGAAAACTTGAGACAGGCAGGAGTTAAATGACAGCTTGTTACAAAACCAGTGTCTGAGGTTCCATTTGAACTCAAGTCTTCCTGATTCCAGGTCCAGAGATCTAACTTGAACTACCTAGCAGATTTCAAAATATATATTCACCACCTAGGACCTAGGATAGATAATACACCAAATGACAAAGTCAGGGTACAGAAAGACTTTGAAACACTGGGACATTAGACTGGGTCAAATGAAGAGAAATTTAAAGAGGACTAATATGAAGTCTTGTACTTTGGGTATATAAAAATCATAATTGGAAATTAAAAGACATCCCTCCTGGTAGAGCTGTGGATGCTACAGCTTTATGAAAAATACATGTTTAAGGAACAGCAAGGAAAGATGTTGAAGTAGATGATCCATTTTTAAGAAAAGTGGGCAATAGTATTGGAATGCCATATAAATGCCAGATCATCTAGGGCCCTACATGCCAAGGTGAAGATCTGGAAATTGATCTTGGGGATGTTGCGAAGCCATAGAAAATATTTGAGCAAGAAAGTGAAATGCTTAAACCTCTATTTTAAGAAAATAACAACCATGTAAAAAGAAAAAAAAAATAAAACCTTTGGAAGACTTAAGAACTTTGATCCTGCTTTTTGACTGATTATGATTCCAAAGAAACTATGTTGAAAAATACTGCTCACCTTGTGACAAAGAGGTGATAAACTCAAGATGAGGAATAAAACATGTATATTTTGACATAACCAATGTGGGAATTTTTTTTATTCTTAGACTATGCATATTTGTTCTAAGGATTTTATTTTATTTTTTTTCTTTCTCAGTAGGAGTGGTTGTAAGAATAGAGAATATTCAGGCTAATTTAAGTAAAGATTTAATTTTAAAAATAGCTTGGAATTTTTTACTAAGTATTTAATTTTCACCTAGCTGATGGTTTGCTGTGTTTGTTATTGTCTGTTATAATGCCCCCCTACTTGACTGTAAACCCCATAAAAGAGGAACTTTTTTTCTTGGACTTTTCTTTCCCTCAATGCCTAGCATTGGGTGCTGCACACAGTAAACACTTAATAAATGTTTGTGGTTGTTGCCCAGAGAAGAGAGACTAGAAATGTGGAGACAAGTGAGCAGACTATTGTAATAATTTGGAGCAAAGATGAAAAGAACCTGAATGAAAATGATGGCATTGGAAATGGAAAATAAGACACTCATGAAAAGTTGTCAAAGACGGAAGTTTTCATAAGGCTTAGTGATTCCTTGGATATATATTACATATCTGTTCTGTGCAAGATAACCCCAGGCATTCCTACCTGAGTGACTAGAAAATTAATATTGCTATTGACAAAATGGATCAATTTAGTGTTGTATGTGATAGGTTTGAGATACTTTAGTGGTAATTAATTTTAATTTGAAGACCCTTTTTTTTGTATTGGCAAATTAGCAGGTACGTAGCCCTTAGTAAATAATCAAATCTCTGTGAAAGAAACAGAAGGTATGAACTCCTGTCTCCTGTCTGACATAACATGAAGGGGTTGGCTGAAACAGAAAGCTAATGCTGTGTGTATATAAAAAAAATGCCCAGAGAGGCACAGTCAGAATTTCTTGAGACCAGAATCTGGTGACAGAATCTGTTCTGCTGGTGAGAAGAGAGAGTTTCAGCAGCATCTGGAGGCTGGCTTGCCACTGCTGGACTGAGAACTGAGTCAGAATTTTCTTTGTACAAGAATAATGGAGACTGAAGTTGCTGCAGCCAGGAAAGCTGAAGAGGAAAGACCTCCTCACCCTGCCCCCCTCCCCCAGCTGGAGAAAACAATTTTGATTTTGAAAACCTGGGAGGAGTGATTTTGATTCTGGGAGTCTGCTGAGCTTTCTTCTGGGTCCTAGGGCCAGCCAAATTGCCAGAGGACTGAGGCAGCATGGTTGTGGTATCCGTATTATGTCTGTTTTGATGTTGTTTTGCCAGATTCATCTGCTGGTGAAGGACAGTGCTGTTGTTGCAGAGATCTTGGAATCTTGCTGTTGGCTCAGAAGCCCTGAAGAAGGATTTTCTTGTTGTACATTTACAGAAATCACGGAAGAGGGTCTTGCTGATGTTTTCAGGGGTCCTGAGACTGTTTTGCAGACAGAGAGTAAATTGATGAGGACACTGGCTATGTACGCTGTGGCTTTGTTAAGCTTTGTCTCCCCAGGAACAGAGATTGCTGAGAACTTGCCTCGTCAGGTCAAGATGAAGACAAGACCTCTCCTTGGATATTGAATGATGTGATGATAAAGTGGTTTACTAGTGACCTAGGAGTGTAGCATTTGTGTATTTTCTAATAATTGTACTTAGTGATTAATGATGCTTAGTAATTGATTGCTGAGTAAGTGCTGATTGAGTTAACTTAATTGCCCCATGAGTTTCGGAAGACTTTGAGTATTTTACTTTGAGATGACTGAATGACTCATTAAGGAGGCAAACCTCCTTAGGGATACCAGATGATTGTTCTTTGTTACCACTTTGGTGAAAACTATGTGGCCATTTTAAAGATAAGCTGTTGTGAATACTATATTATGATTTTTTGTGATAAGTTATAATATTGAGAATGCTGTACCTTGATTTTCTGTCAATATTTTCCTTTGATTTGTTATGGAATAAATAGTGTTCACTATACTGTGTAGTCAGAACATTTAAAGGTGTTCACAGTAGCATTCTTCTGGAAAGCTGCCAGTGAATGGCATTACAGACACTGATTGGATTTCATAATGGGAATATCTTATCAGAATATGGGAATGAGAGATGAGAGCTCAAAGGAGTAGTCAAGACAAAAATGATTCATTTAAAAGCAGTACACATGGTGATGATGGGTGGAGCCAAAGAGGGGGATGCGATTTCCAAGGGTGGGAAAATGTTAGCTTGAAAAGGCCAAGGTTTCCCACTGTATCTGGGGCCATCACCAGTCATTCTGACTTACATCTTGCCTTTGGACTCCAATGACTTTGGAGGAGAGAGTGAAGTTGTTGATTGTATAGCCCTGCTTTACTTAACTCCAATTCACTTGCAAGTGAAGATTTCACCCTTATGATGTCACTGGTTCTCTTTGAAAACAAAGAATGAACAACAAAAACAATTTGGGGGTATCTAGAAAATGAAGAGCAAAGAGGCAAGGACTCAGTCTCAAGATACATGCCATTTAGAGGGACAAAAGGAGGAAGAAGAGTCATCAAAGTAGCCAGAAAAGTATTGATCAGATAAAGAAAATAATCACCTAAATTCTAAGAATAACAGAACTTTAGCAGTTAGAAGGGACCTTGGAATTTATCTAATCAAATCCATTTAATAGGTAAAGAAATGGGAAAATGCTAACATTGGAATTATCATTTATTAAGTGCCTACTATGTGTCAGACACCATGCTAAGTGTGTCTGGGATAGCTCTTTAATTCCACAGAAAAGTCACACCAACAGAAGCACAGAGATATTAAATTACTGATCACAGTAAAGTTACATAACTAGTTATTTGCAGAATACAGACTAAACACCATACCTCTGGCATATCACTTCAATGTTGTCCCTGTTAAGCCAAGAAGGAGAGGATGATCATCAGTGGTAAATGGATGAGATGAAAGATAAAGACAGAAAGTGGTATTATGAATGAAAAGGGTCATGAAAAAATGAGGCAGAATTTTGATAAATGTTGACAGGAATGACCACTTAAGAAAGTTGTCAGAGAAAGATAGGAGAAGAAATGTGCAGATGTGCAGGGAGGCCTGAAAGTCAAGCAAAGGTTGTCTCTAGATCATCCATGTTTGAACACAGACAGAAAGGGATTGACTGAAAGGAGCAAGCTTCCATAGAAAGAAGGAAGAGAATAAAATCAAGAATGAAGTTAGGATAGTTAGCCTTTAGAAAAGAAACAACATTTTCCCCTTAAAATTATAAGGAAGAATGAAAAGAATATATGAAGAAATACTTTAGGAGTAGCTAGGATATTTCTTAATTAAGAAAACTAAATACAGAAATATTGGGGAGGGGGGGAGGTGAATCTCATAGCCATAGGGTTTTGGAACTGGAGTTTATTTTAAAGAATGCCTGACCAGGGCCAAGCCCTTAATTTCAAAGAGAAGAAAATTATCTAGTGTTCAGAGTTGAGTGTAGTGTCCAGTTAATTTTACCAAGAGTCTAGTCCTTTTTCAACTGTACAAGCATGGATTACCACAATCCCAGTGGCCAGAGGTCTTCCACAATATACATATACAACATACAGCTTTCTTCTTGTTCTTTAAAGGGCTTTATTTGGCCATGAATAAACAGAGAATTGAAAAGAATATTTGCAGACTATGTTTCTCTTTATAGATTTTTGAAACAGAGTACAATTTACAGATTAACCCGATCACACTACCCAAACCAGAGATACCTCCAAGAGCTCTTAAATGTCCTGTTTACCCCAGGTTTGGATACAAAGGGCCTTTCATAATTTTCAAGAGGTATGTGCAAGTTGTAAAGAGTTATGCAGGCCTGTTACGAAGGAATGTTTTTTCTTAGACAGATAAGGATCGGGTTAGTATTAGTGGTGCCAGCAATAAGATAAAATTTCACTTCAAAACCTAGAGCTATGTTGATCTACCTATATTAATTACATGTAGCCATTTACAGTGGTTAGGGTCAGCCAACTTAGCCGATGGAGTGACTTTGCTGCCATCTTAAAAAATTGATCATAGCAACCAGCACACAGAGAATTTAGCAAGTACTCCCTGCTCCTCCCCTATTCTGCCCAACCACCCCATCCCCCCAGGAGTCCTCCAAGAACTGGTCACACAAAGAGTAGCAGAAATGCTGCTTGTTGACAGAAAGCTTGGTAAGGGAAAGAAGCAAAATTGTGCAAATTTGGGAAAGGCTGACTTTGTCAAGAAAGTGGTATTTTATCATGGATGACAAATAAACCCTAAACTTAATCAGTACATGAAACCTCTTCTTATTTTTTTTTTTCCTTTTAAAGTTCACACATATTTTTCATACTTGGAAAGTTGCCACTTACATATCAAAATGACTTTCATTAGGACTCCATGCCTTCACTGTCTGCTAACTATAAATGTAATGACTTTCAAAATTGAAATTGGTCAGATCTGAAATTAACTTTGGGAGACTGAAAGTTCAGTTGAAGGTTTTATCTAGAGCACTCTCCATATATCATGATAGAAGAGGACATCTTTTTAAGGCGTTTTAATATATGTGTGTGAGCATACACACATATACATACATGCAAGCATGTATATATATGTACACATACACTATATATATATACATACACACACTCACACACACACACACATATATTAAAAGCTTTAAGATTTTTTTTGGTTATTTTTATTCTTATACTCTTCATTTCTTTTTTTTTAATTTCTTTTATTTTATTTTAGTTTACATCATTCATTTCCACGAAATTTTGAGTTACAAATTTTCTCCCCATCTTTCCCCTATCCACCACCCCAAAACAGCCATCCCAGTGTATCTCCCCACCCCCAATCTATTCTCTTCTATGTCTTCCCCCCTAACCCCTCTGCCTTTCTGGTAGGGCAAGATGGATCTCCCAACCACAGTGCCTGTGTATCTCAAGTTCCAGTTGGATGTAGTTAACAATAACAATAATAATAATAATTGTATATATATGTACATATATATTTTTAACATTTGATTATAGAACTTTAGATTCTAGATTCTTTCTCTTTCTCCCTCATCATCCACCCTGACTGGGAGGACAAGCAATCAAATACA
>JAQQSV010004437.1:0-14829 GCA_028646515.1 Pseudochirops corinnae | reverse complement strand
CGAGAAGTGACATAGGAGAGAATAGACTGGGGGAGGGGGGACACACTGGGATGGCTGTTTTGGGGCGGTGGGTGGGGGAAACAGGGGGAGAAAATATGTAACTCAAAATCTTGTGGAAATGAATGATGAAAACTATAATAAAATTTAAAAAAAAAAAAAGGAAATTGTGTTACACAAACACAAGGTTTGTGTTTTTTAAATCCAATCATATGAGTAGGTATGTTTTGGGAAGCAGAAGGTAGGACAGAGGAATGAGGTGACAAACTGTTATCATTATGGACCCTACAATTCTCAACCTGTCCAACAACTCTTTGTTTTGTTATACCCACTACAGGAGTTTTCATCCACAGTGAAAATCTCTGAAAGTTCTGCCTTTTAAAAAAAAATCATGCAGTACTATGGCTCATAGTCACAGGTTAGTCTGCAGATTTCAAGTTGGCACAGGAGATGTAAGATCAACTCTCTATGTCCTCATTTTTATAGATAAAGAAACTGGTAGAGTTAAAATGCTGCTCCCTGGGTCACACATCAGACCTTCAAATTCAGTTTCTTTGACCCCAAATCCAGCCCCTTATTAAAAACCATACTCTGTTGACAGAACCACTGCTGGAATGAGTTTGCAATTTAAACTCTTCATGTGAGTAGATACTACTACAACAACTACTACTACAACTACAAATACAACTACTACAACTACTACTACTATAACTACTACTATTACTACTATTACTACTACTACTACTACTACTACTACTACTACTACTACTACTACTACGCCTTGTAAATTAGATCAGTGATGGTGAATTGAAGATATCACAAATACTGTTGATCCCGAGACAGAAAGTCTGCTTCCAGAATCTTGGATTCCACTGCTGTAGGGCACATGCTCAATCAACCCCACCCCCTCTCTATTCATTAGGCTATTAAGTTATGACAGGAAAAAAAAATTCTTTTATTGGCAGCCAGCCTCCCAGTGATTCCAACAAATACATAATAAAATATATTTAATTTAATAAAACCCAGCCACAGAGCTAGGTGCTGGAGATACTAAAACAAAAATGCAACAGCCTTCAAAAAGGTCGCATTTTACTAGGGAGTATATGACATATATGAAAATAAGTCAATATAGTAGATAGAATTCAGGGAGAGAGAGCACAAAGCAACAGATGGAGCCAGAGGGCAAAGAAGAGTTTTTCATAGGAAAGAACACCTGGGCTGAGCCTTGAAGGAAGCTAAGGATTCTCCAATAAAAGGAATGAAGAAGGTCACTCCAGGTAAGTAAAGTTCAGGGATAGAGGTAGGTCAGGCCTCAGACAAAAGACCTAACTGCAGTCCATCCCAGGGATTATATTCCCTACACTTCCCCACTTGGGGAGGACCTACCAGGGCCCACATTCTTGCCTTGGAAAACCCAAGGTCACCTCCACCATCACCAAGATGAGTTATCAGAGGAATTTTAGTAGAAGACATACATTATTAACTTCTAAAATTAAAACAGCAACACTGTGCTCTAATTCTTATAAAAAATGGGCACAAATCTAGTATTTAAATAGCCTATGGAAGCCTCAATGTAACTATAAAAGAATCCAGCTGCTATATCATAAATCTAATTTAAATTAGCAAACTTTCACAATTAATAGATTTCCTTGCTGTCCTGGACTTATGGGAAATAGCTAGAATGGGACAGGTATGTCTATAAAAACAAAAAATTATTTAGGGAAACACAAACTAAGGCCTTCTTCTATTTCCCTATAGCAAGCAGAAGGCACCAAAATTTCATTGACCTTTGAGCTGCTGTTCTCAGAAGAACATGGGAGGAAGAGTACAATGTGGTAGTACAGGAAGAAGGATGTACTTAGAGTCAGAGACTTTGGGGTGAATCTCACATCTGACACTTACCACTGTGTGTGATTTTGAGAAAGTCACAACCTCTCTGGGCTTCAGCTTCCTTATTTTTAAAGGAGGAAGGGGAGATGAACCAGATGACCCCTGAAGCTCCTTTCAGCTCTAAATCCCAGGTTTACATCACAGGTTCACCTGAATCACAGGTTCAATTGGAAATAATTAAGAAAGTAACACACACACACAAAAATTGTTATCTTTTGACCCACTGATTCCATTGCTGCGATGATTTTCAATCTTGAACAAGAGCCATGATCTCCTAAGCCTCAGGGTGAGACTTCCTCTACAGATGCCCATCGGGAACCTGCTCTACAACTCCTGGTCTCAGAGAACAATGGAAAGAAAAAAAACCTGTACTTGGACAGTAGCCTAAAGATATGATAAAAAAAAAAAAAAAGAAAGAAATAAGAATCCAGCTGCATAAAGATATTCAAAGTCAATTTATCTGTAACTGTAGAAAACTGGAATCATGATGTTCCACAACTAGAGAATGGCTGAATAAATTATGGCACACCAACACACTGGAATATAATGGCACCATAAAAGATGGCGAGTATGAAATATACGAGGGAACACAAAAAGATCCATAGAGGTGACAAAATTATATATAAGCTGACTATAAAAAATACAAGGAAATCAAAGGTCAAAGCCTTGCAACTTGACAGAGCGTTGGAAAGGACGATAACCTTCGTTGTCTGCTGCCCGTTAATTGGTTTTGCCAACTCTGCTTTGCCCAGGATTTTATAGGAGTTTATGGACAACTTTAGCACTTGTTGCAAACACATCTTTAAATATTTGCATCTGTTGGTTAATGATTTCATAATAAAGCTGTTTTTTTGGAAAGAAAAGGTACATTTTTAAGCAAAGAAATAAAAATATCTATTAATGAAAAGGCAGCGAGGTGGTGCAGTGGACAAGTCACTTCACCCTATTTATCTCAGTTTCCCCTTCTGTAAAATGAGCTGGAGAAGGAAATGGCAAACCCCTCCAGTATCTTTGCCAAGAAAACCCCAGATGGGGTCACAGAGTGAGACATGACTGAAAATAACTAAAAAACAAATACCTCAGAGGAAAAGAAAATCCCAAAATTATGAAGAGTCAGACATGACTGAAAACCTACTAAATAATAACATCCATGGAAAAGCTTCGATAATAATAAAAAGCTAGAATTCATATATCTATTTACAATTCACAAAGCGTTTTACAAATATTATCTAATTTAATTCTCATGATAACCCTGGGAGATAAGTGCTTTTATTATCTCTGTTTTGCAGTTAGGGAAACTGAGACAAAAAGAGATAAAGTAGTTTCACCAGGGTCACACAGCCAGTGTCTGAGGCTGCATTTGAACTCAGCTCTTCCTGACTCCTGGTCCAACACAGCACCTCACAGGACCTCACGGCACCTCACAGCACCATGCTGCGCTAGGCAGAAAGATAAGATGGAGTGTTCTGTAGAAGGAAGAGTTAATAGGAGCAGAACCAGCCTCAGAGCCCAACCCCTTCCATTTTACAGAAAGTCACGCCCCAAGGAGGTTAATTCTGTTTAAATCACTTTAGGAAGAAGAGTATTTCTTTTCTATTCAAAGCACACAAATCTGTTCTTGAGAGGTATGTGGATATGTAAACCATCGATAGGGTTCCTTCTAGGGCCTTATTAGAGGCATGGAAAAGATTCTGGGTTCCAGAAGGTAATCCCCGGGAAAGCTCTGGCAGGTTCTCTTAAGCTGGAAAGCCTTCACAACAGGTCTGACAACGGCCAGCATCTGCTTTGCAAAGGCCAATCTCGCTAGACGCTGACAGCCTCATCACCCGGTCAGCTGACCACTTCATAAGGAATTCTTAGTCCATGACAACCAGTATAAACACACCCAGAGAACCAGGTACATTGTTAAAGGCCATATTTGTATATACATACAAAGCCCAATAATAATCCTCCCCAGGATCACAGAGAGAGAGTTTACTCACTCCCTCAAGCAGCCTCCTCACCCTGGAGATGCCCCAAAATCCTGAGGTCCCTAGTCTGGCCCACACTTCCTAAGAGGCCAGAGCCACACACTCTTCACTTCTGGACCCTGCCAGCAGCCTTGTCCTGCTCAGGTCACATCGACCTCCCTAGCACTCCCACTCTCACCCCCACCACTTCCCTCTTTCCTGTGCTGTCTTCCTTCATTAGAATGTTATCTCCTTGAAATCAGGCACTGTCTCATTTGTTTATATTGCATCTTGTTTATTCGGGTGCCCAACTCTTCAGGTTTCCATTTGGGATTTTCTTGGCTAAGATACTGCAGTGGTTTGCCATTTCCTTCTCCAGCTCATTTGATAGATGAGGAAACTGAGGCAGAGTTAAGTGACTTACTCAGGGTCACACAGCCAGTAAGTAGCTAAGGCCAAATTTGAACTCAAATCTTCCTGACTCTAGGTCCAATGTTCCAATCACTGGGCTTACACAGTAAACACTTAACAAATACATTTATCTAACTCTCTAGAGCTAGAAAGAGCCCACCTTTATTTTATAAATGAGGAAACTTAAGTAAATTGCCCAAAGTCACCCAGTGGCAGACCTGGATCTGAACTCAAGACTTCTAACTTCAGATTCAGCCCTCTTCCTACTCCACAGGAAGGTGAGCAGGGGCTCCCCTCTACTGCCTCAGGGTCCTAGCTTCCTTCAAGACTGGGCTCAATCCCACCATCTGTAAAAGGCTCTTCAAGGCTCCCACCATTAGCTCCTTCCCTATGAGAAGACCACCTCCCATTTACACTATGCTTTTATATATAAATATACATATATACACATAAACATATATACATGTGTATACATACATAGTCTACATATACACACACTCTATGTTTACATGTAGACACATAGTATGTGTCTACACATAAAAATGCTAACTCGGTCAAGGGACCAGCTATAACCTGGGCAGGTCAGGGAATGCTAAAGGCCTATCCTAATTTAGCAGAGGCTAAAAGCAACCCAAGACTGCCTTCCATAGTGGACATGAGGGGTTTCAGTTCCCATTTTCGGTCCTGAGGAAAGGACCGTTTTACTAGCCACTGCATGAATGCCATAAGGAGGCAGCAGGGGCATAAATCATAGAGAGCCCACCGTGAAGTGTTATGTGCAGAATCCAACACAAATCTGTGCATTCTGAATTGAGACTCAAAATAAGTCTCATCTACCTGGAACTTTAAAGAACTGGGGGGAGAGGAGGCAGACCACAAGCATTTATTTTGTATCCACTCTATGCCATGTGCTGTCCTAAGCATTTTTTACAAATATCACCTCATCTGACCCTCACAATTCTGAGAGGCAGTTGCTATTATTATCACCATTTTACAGTTGAGGAAATTGAGAGCCAGGGGTTAAGTGACTTGCCCAAGGTCACACAGCTAGTCCATATCTAAGAAAAACAACATAACCAACCAAAATAATGTGAATGTAAATAAAAACAACAAAATGAAAAATTGTATAATTATAACAACCAATTCCTCCCCAACAAGACGAAAAAAATCCACCAAGCTTTTTTTTTTTTTGCCTGGAGAGTTGGGGAACCACGCATTGTTGTACCATGTCTTCCTTTGCTACGAGGGAAGGCTCAGAGGGGCCGGGGTATATCAGGAAATGACTGCAATGTCAGGACAAAAGACTTTTATAAAAAGGAATTCAAGGTCGCCTTTACGAACAATGGGGACTGGCTTCGTGGAGTTACTCTATCTTCAGTCAGATCACTATCATAGGCAGCTGCAGCACTAACGATAATGCATTTTAATTCCACCATCTGCTTTCCCCTGTTGACTAAGTTTTAATTAACTTAGGGGTCTTTTCACATGGGATCACAGCTATAGAGATGGAAGGGACCCCACTGGAAGTATTCTACCAAGCCTCTCATTTTACAGATGGGGAAAATGAGGCAAAAAGGATTTGCTCAAAGTCACACACAGGCACTAAGAGGCAAAGCCAGGAATCAAAGCCAAGTCTAAACCTTCAATATCGAGTGTTCTTTTCCAATGAATCATGTCCTATTCTGATAGGGAGAAAGGAGGCAGACATGGTACAGTGGCGAGGGTCAGGAAGACTCATCTTCCTGAATTCAAATTTGGCCTCAGATTCAGTGTGTGACCCTGGGCAAGTCACTTCATCCTGTCTGCCTCTGTTTCCTCATCTGGAAAAGGAACCTGAGAAGTAAACGGCAAACCACTCCAATATCTCTGCCAAGAAGACCACAAACGAGATCATTGACCAGTTAGACACAACTGAATATGACTGAAATGACAGTGATTTAACTTATATTTTTAGAGAGTTGCCAGGGATATTGAAGGGTTAGGTGACTTGCCTGGGGAGTCAGTACGTGTTAAAGGCAAGACTTGAACCCAAATATTCTGATTTCCAGGGTTATTAGCCTTCTGTCCAATGCACCACATTGCCTCTCTACACCATGCCATAGGGCAGAATCATGGCACAAGAGTCATGCTTCAAATGCAACTCTTAGAATGAACTTGGGAGAAGCTCCTCTTTTTCTATGAGCCCATGATCCCTGTAACCAACTGCTCTCAGATACAGGCACTCAGGAACCTCTAAGCTACAGTGATATCACAGCTGTGTGTTTTTGAAAACAGAGTCTGCAGCCATGGAAACCAAACAGATGCCTCTGCATTCTGACTTCACTGTAGGAACAAGGAGGGGCAAAGAGTCTCAGCTGGAAAGAGGAAACCTCTTTATGGAACTATATCTGTCAGTGTGGGATGAGAGCACGGGGGATGGCTTGCAGTCTGCAGTCAATGATGGGGATACCCACATTGATGGGAATTGGATGGAATGGAAATTGAACCAATGACCCATGGAAAAAGCCATCATGTGTGGCACAAATCACAGAAACATGCCTAAATTCTGATTCACTAGAAATGATACTAACAAATAAAATCAATCACTTTAAAATAAAGTGTCACACTCCGTACTTGTGTGAAAAATGCTCATATTCAGAATTCAGTTTTAAAAAGAAGTCCACATACAAAAAGGGTCTAATTTTCTAAGGCATTTAAAAGAAGCTACAGATAACTCCCAAAGGACAATTTAGTAGAATAGAATAAACACTAGACCAAGCCAGAGGACCTGGTTTTTATGGTAAATCATTTTACAAATCTAGGCTTCAGTTTGTACACTAATAAAATGAACAAAATGAACTCTTCAGATCTGTTGTGATTCTTTGATTCTATAATCCCCTATAAAGAGGGTTCATTTCTCAAGCATTCACAGAACTCAGTTCAACAATTAAGAATTTACTGGGCACCTGTCAGGTGCAAACACTAAGAATAAAAAGATGGAAAAACACCCAGAATAATCAATACTCTCAAGGAATTTACATTCTAGTGTGTATAGGGGAAAGGGGAAGTCCATATGCACAAATATAACTAAATCTAAAAACTGATCAGCCAATCAGAGAGATATCCTGGTTAACTGTGGAGTGGTTTATGTTTAATGACAGCTGGTTCCAAAACTCTTTGTTTCAACACACTGAAAGTGTATCTTCTTCCTAACTGGTAGAATAAAGTTAACTCCATACCATAAGGACATTTAGTATGTTCACCATGCTCCTTGAGAAGGTGACTATAATAGGTGCCTTTCTCTCTTCTCTTTCTTTTTAACCCCTTACAATACAGCTTCCCCCCTCAGCATTCCACCAAAACTACTCTCTCCAGAATTACAAATGATCTCTAAATTGCCAAACCCAATGGCCTTTTCTCAATCCTCATTCTCCTTGACCTCTCTGCAGCCTTTGATGCTGCTGATCATCCTTGGGTACTCTCATCTCTCTAGGATTTGGGGGACATCATTCTCTTCTGGTTCTTCTCCCATCTGACCAGTCCTCCTCAGTTTCTTTCAATGGATACTCATCCAAGTTACCCACTGACTAATTGCCAGGCACTGTACTAGAGCCAGCTAGTGGACCTGAAGACAGGAAGAACAGAGTACAAATATGGACTCAGACATTGGGTGGCAAATCACCTAACTTCTTTCTGCCTTAGATTCCTGTAAATTGGGGAAAATCTGAAATATTTATAAAACATTTAACAGAATGTCTGGTGCATAGCTGGCACTTCTTAAAAGCTTGCTTCTTTCCCTCCCCATAGGGGAAGTACAAAACAGAGAGATTTTACACAGACTTTACATGAAGGAGAGAGAGAATACATGTGAAGCAAACTACAGGGTGTCCCTAAAGTCTGGAAAAATAGGAAATCTCATTAACTATGCAGATTTCCAAGAAATGAAATGAATGAAATTTTCAACAACACTTTATTTCATTAGCATAAATGAGATTCCATAGGAAGACGGAGGAGACACACAGGAAATCTCATTAATTAAATTAAATTAATCTCATTAATATGGAAAATAATCCCAAAGAGCTAATGAAAGCTTTTATTCCAATGAAATTGTCATGGCTAAAATTTATCCTAATTAAATGAAAGGTTGTGGAAAATTCCATTCATTTCATTTCTTGAAAATACGCACAGTTAGTGAGATTTCCTATTTGTCCAGACTTTAGGGACATCCTGTGTAGTACAATAGAGAAGTACAAAGTGTTGGGGGTTAAGAGAGGAGAGGGAAAGTTGTAACTGACAGGAAAAATCCAAGAAGGCTTCATGGAAGAGGTGGCATCTGAGTGGGGTTGCCAGGAATGGGTTCAACAGGCAAAGAAGGGGGTGGAAGGACATTGTAGGCAAAATAAAAAGTATGAAAAAAGATGGAGAGATGGGGAAGTACAGGTCAATGAATCAATATTTAATAAGCACCAGCCATGTGGCAGGCACTGTGCCAAGAGCTAGGGATACAAAAAAAAAAAAAGGGCAAAAGATAGGCCCTGCTGTCAAGGAGCAGTCCAGGGAACACCAAAGTAAGTCCAGTTCATTTGTAATTAAATCTTAGTTTAAGGAACTCCCTGACGACACAGAAACATACTGGACTGATGATTCACCTCATTCCTCCCACTCCCATATTCAAATAAAACAAACCACTTAGACCAAAATTCTAAAAAAGGGTGGATTCCTTCTCTGCCCCACCCCCTTCGCTACTTCCAGCATCACTTTGATAAATTAAGACACACTGATCCCTTGTGTCTTTCTCTCCAGGATTAGTAAGGAATGTGTTTTCACTAGCAAGTAACAATAAAAATTACTCACTCGTCTGGAGGGCTTGGAAGACTGGTAAGTGGAGGGTCCAATGCCAGGGCCTCAGAAAATTCCTCTAATTCCCCCCCTACTCTCAGTATGCCAGGGTCCAGACTGAAGAAGCTGAAAGACAGGGAAAAATAAGAGTTTGAGCATCATGAGATGTGGGAGTGGGAAGAGACCTCTGAGAGCATCCAATAAAACCTCTTGATTTTACAGATGCAGAAATTGAGAACCAGAGCAGTTTTGATTGGTCCAAGGTCACACAGAGGCTGGGGTAAAGATGGAGAGCTAGTCTGCTGGCTCAGCAGGTTCTCTCTTCTCAGGACAACTCCCAAAAAGCCTGTAGGTATTTTCAGCCTGATGAGATCATTTGGGCAAAAAAGTCTTAGGAAAATTAGGAAACCCCCCCACTACCCCCACAATTCAGAGGTTAGACAAATTGGTCCTGGTTTGAAAAGTGATTATAAAACTTAGTGGGCCTGTATATGTTTTCTTCTGCTTCTTTTTTTTATTCCAGATGCAAATTATGTGCCCTGTCTTGGCATCCATCCTTCAAGAGATGAGCTCAGCTAACTGAGGATGCAATGTTAAACCCCACCTCAGTCAATCAGTTTAATTAAACTAACATTTATTAAACAACTGTTAGATGTTTCATAACCTAGAAGTTAGCTGATGGGGAGAAATCATGATGTTGTTGCTGCAATCACATTCCTAAGTCACTGCCCAGATGAATTCTCCAAGTAGCTGGGAATCACAGAACACAAGAATTTGTGTTCTGGTCAACAAAAAGCTAGAACTGGAATCAGGAAGCCCTGAGTTCAAATCCAGATTTGGACACTTAGCTGCTGTGTGACCTTCAAGACACTTAAATCTAGATGTGCCTCAGTTTCCTAATCTGTAAAATGTAAGTAAAAATAGTACCTACCTCTCAAGGTTGTTGTGAGGATTAAATGAGGTAATATTTGTCAAGTGCTTTGCAAACCCTAAGTTACTACTATCTTAGGAATCACCTAGTTCAGCTCTCACTTTCACAGAGATGTCAAATGACTTCCCTAAAGTCATATATTTAATGAATAACAGAGGTGGTATTAGAACCCCAATCCCTTCTTTCCTGGTCCCATGCTTCTTTAGTTAGCAGTTTTAACAACAGTTCACATCTGGATAAACTTACATGGTTTACAAAAGCTTTCCTCACAACCATCCTGTAAGCTAGGTATACAGGTATCATTCCCATTTTCCAGAAGAGGAAAATGAAGGTCCTAGAAAGCTTTACCTAAAATTATACAGCTTAAGTAGTGCACCCCCAGTGCCTAGCACAGAACTTTGCAAACAGCAGATGCTTAGCAAATAAATACTCAAATAAATACATACATACACAAATACATAAACAAATAGATGGATAGACAGATAGATAGATAATCATTGACTTAAATGGGATGTTTGTTAAATAATTAGGCAGCATTGACATCAAGGATCTGCCTACATAGTAACAGCTAGGGGTTGTCAGATGGTTCCAGTATAATGCCCAACTCAAGAGCCTGTGCCATGGTTTCTTTTCTAGAAACGTGACCAAGTAATCCTACCATCTCTCCAGATCACATATTTAATAGCTCAATGTCCGGCAGAAGTGTACACATTTACAGAAAAAGTTCCAAAGAGAGATTCAGGTTTTCTGGCTTCATGAGACGCTCAGGAAAAGGTCAGCCTTGAGAGTGACATCCTGCGTCTTCAAAAGAGTATTTATCATGCCCCAGACGAGGACTGTACATGAGTGCCACCAATGAAGGTGGGAAACAAAACAAGAAACCCCCGGCATTACAAAATAACGCTGAAAAACTCTACTCGCCATGCTGAGATGCCAAGATGGCCCTGTGATCTCATGTCTATGGTGGTCCCTCTAGTGAGGCAGTTCATCACCCCTCCCACCTGTGCCACTATTATTCATGTCTTTCTCCTCCAAAGAATGGTTCAAAGTGATGAGGGCCTCCCTTCTAGTCTTCGCTCAACACTGCATAGACGCCAATGAAGCCTGTGGGCTGTCCATCAGTTATCCTTCGTTTTCACTACTGGCCCATCTTTTTTTCTGATGTAATGGTGATGGGAGAGTTGAATGGGTATAGATCAAGTGACTTCCTCACAGCCCAGCTGATAGAATGACAAAATTCAAGGGTTCTAACAGAAACAACAGAGGCATTAAGGTCTTAAGTATATTGTAAAGTAAAACAAATTACACCTTGTTTCCCTTCATAAGATGTGAAGAAGCTCAATTCAAGTTTGATGGAATTATAGGGCAGTTATCCATCGGCTAGTCAGAGGTTCAGCTATGTCCCTGGTGACCCTTGAAAAAGCAAGACATTCTCTCTCTCTCTCTCTCTCTCTCTCTCTCCCTCCCTCCTGTCAGGAAAGAAATCACTCTGAGGATTGAGAATGGAACCCAGCACTTGATGGGTAGTAGTTCTATGTCAGGGGAGGGCGGGGAGCGAATTCCTCTCTTCACGCCTCAGTGACTATGACAGCATCTTGCAGCAGTAGGAAATCTGAAGAGCAGGCCCAGGGTATCCAGCTGCAGAGATGAGTGACAGTCAGTCCTGGCAGGTGAGAAAGTGGCCCAGCGGAGCAACATTCCACGAAAGAGCTGACTTTCCAGAGTAAACAACATGAGGACCTGGGGGCCTTGAGATGCTGGAGGCATGAGCTGCCCATCTGGTGTACTTTCTAAGCCTCCCCAATCTTCCCACTGATACTGTGTGTTTTTGTGGGAGAATGTCCCCCAGGTTGATGGGGATATGTTTCATCGTGACTGGTCTTAACATACCCTCTTAGTAAACACCTTTGCTGTGAACCGTGTCCTCTGGCTGACTGTTAAAACAGGAAGTGTTGATTTCAAAATCCAGCCTCAGATACTTACTAACTGTGTGATCCTGGGCAAATCACTTAACCCCATTTGCCTCAGTTTCCTCATCTGTATAACAAGCTGGAGAAGAAAATGGCAAAGCATTCCAGTATGTCTGCCAAGTAAACCCCAAATGGAGTCACGAAGAGTCATTTGCGAGGAGCCAATTAGATAATAATTGTAAGGCACTTAGCATAGTACCTGGTATTTAGTATCGTATAAAACGGCAGTTATTATTAGTGTTAATTTTATTATTATTATACTTATATAATTATACGATCATATATATATTAATTATAGCTCTCATGCTATACTTTAGGAATTCAAAGCCACAAGAGTACCTGATCCTGGAGTAGCCATGCCCCAGGGGCTCCTGCCTTTAACTGCAAGTCAGGGGCAGACCCATGCCTAGCCTGTCAGTAATGCATTTCTCTGATGCTGTCCTTTCTGCCTCTTTTCTTCATGGTTCCTCCTTTGTGAGCTGGCCTGTTCATGTCCAACATACATCTCTCCACTGCCCCTTGGCCTACTGTATTAGTCTTAAAATAAGGGCTTAAGAGCAGCCTCCTTCTAGGGGAGGTCTGAACACCCACAGGTGCATGGGAAGGAGCCAAGGCACAGCTGGAATTCCCAACAGGGTCTCAAACACTTGTCTCCAGAAATCCATTTTAAGTTTGATCATTTGACCTTTCTCAAAGGCAAATAATTATCAGCCCCCTTTGCCAAACTGGGCTATCTATTTCTCTTTCTGTTATGTTTTCCTTACTCTGCAAATGTTACTGTATGATCTCTTCCTAAAACGATGGTGCATGGAGTTAAAATGCTCAGATCCCCCCTCCCCCCCACCCTCTCCTCCAGCAAAAGAACAAATAGGAAACAGGAAACTTTCCAAATAGGAAAATCTCCATATAGCTTCTAAAATGGAAACATCTTATAATCCCCCAAATAAGAGTAGGAATGGTTTTAGTGTGCCTTGCCCATTAACTATGAAGCTCCAATTCAAAAAATATTTATTAAGCAGCTACTTTTTGCAAGGTACCGCACTGCTCTTAGGGCTAGAAGAGAAAGAGTAGGAATCAGACCACGGATTTCACTACTACAAAGAACTCTCAGGTAAGGAAACAGAATTCTATTTTATCTCCTTCCTTTCTCCCACCCATAGGATCCTGCTGTGGATCACCTCCAGTCATCCCAATTTATATCTCTCCATTGAACCCAGATAGTGTCGGAGGATAGAGTGAGGCTGGTAACTTTGCACAGCCCTGCCTCACTTAAATCCAAACTGCTTGCAAGTCAAGGCATCATCTTCCTGATGCCATGGTCATCTTCGAGAACCAAGGATGAAGGACAAACAACAACAAAAATAATCTTGTTAAATTCTTTTATTTTTTAATAGAGAGATAGGGGCATAGCACAGGTGTGGAATACTGTGTATACTTTCAGATGAGATCGTATTTCTAGTTTTGCTAGACTGTTTCATTCTGTTACAAGAGACCTCTCACCTCATGAAGATTCTTTGTAAATGTTTATAATGTGAAAACAAAATTTATCAATAAAACTTTTTATTTCTTTTTGGAGGGGGCAAGGAGGGGCAATTGGGGTTAAGTGACTGGCCCAAGGTCACACAGCTAATTTTTTTGTGTTAAGTGTCTGAGGCTGGATTTGAACTCAGGTCCTTCTGATTCCAGGGCCAGTACTCTATTCACTGCACCACCTAGCCACCCTCAATTAAACTTTTAAGAGAGGATTCAGCCATTATAAAACAATTTGGTGGTGATATTTGTTAAATTTTTAATGAACTCAAGAATAAGGAATTCAAATTTTGACAGGTCAGTTCAACACTTTGCTTTCCTTATGTAAGTGAACTACACAATACAAAACTTTTGATTATCTAGAATGTTTGAGAAACAAATTTTGACCCGTGAGCGATTTATAAAAGCCGTTATGAAAATGCAACATGGCAAAAATGGTATTTGTAGTCATATCCTAAAAGGTTCACAAGATGGGGATATTTCCCTATCAAAGCAAACCTTTCAATTTAAAAAGTAAATTCTGTCAATCCCATCTTTCCAAAGCAGAAAACTAGAAGTTTTTCCTGTGCTGAAAAGAAGCAATAAATAAATTTAACAAATGCTTGTTTTCAACACAAAGATAGATTTGTAGCACTTGTTATAACATTGGTTGTCAATATGTGCATATACCCATATACGTATGTATATGTATATAAACATATTTATATATACTTACACACATGTATATGGATTGTGTGTGTGTGTGTGTATGTGTGTCTAAAGAGAGAGACACAGAAAGAGAGAAAGAGAAAGGGGTTGGAGTTAAAGAAACTTATAATTTCATTTTTTTTAAAAACCTAGATCAGTAATACATTACAATACTCTCCAGAATTTTTGCAAATATCAAAGGATGGGATTGTATTTCTTCTAATCAGGCTGGATTCAACGGCACCTTTCCCCCTCCTTTTCCCAGTCCCCCTTGGACTAAGGAAGGTGGTATTCTGCTGGGATTTTTAAAAACTAGTTCTTCCGTTCAATCCAAAGACCTGATGCTGGCCACGTAAGCCCCAAGGGTGAAAGGTAGAAAGAAAGGCTCCATCTACACAAATAAATGCATAGCAGGACTTTTTGTAATGACAAAGAACTGGAAACCATGGAGATGCTCATTGATGGCCAAACAAATAGTGGTACGTCAATATAATGGAATATTACTGCTCTATAAGAAATAACGAACATAAAGATTTTAGAGAAGCAGGGGAAGATCTGCAAAACAGAACCAAGAAAACACTACATGCAATGACAAAAATAACACAAATGGAAAGAACAAAAAATATGAACAATGTGTAATGATAAC